>CAWUFW010027411.1:0-26910 GCA_963921515.1 Calotriton arnoldi | reverse complement strand
TAAGCCACGCCCCCCTTCAAATGCCATCTTTAGTAATATTTTTTAACTGAAATATTATTGTCTGAAATATCAGCTTGAAGCATAGACATTTCACCACAAAATATAGAATTTTCATTTTGCATTAAAAACTAATTTCCACAAAAAAAGTTTGTAATTTTCAGGAAAATCTATATTTTTGTCCCAATAACCATTTTTTCATTTTTTAATAAATACATGTTTAGTTACCAAACATCAGACTGTTAAATATAACCAGGTACTTACTAGTACTATTGTTACAGAATGACAGATTCTATCTTTCAGACCTATTTAAATTCACATCCACACTCCTCATTCATACTCATTTCGCTGGCACTCTTTTCACTGATACACTCACTCACACTCCTGTTCACTTTCACTCACACACTTCCTCTTTGCACTCTCAATCCTCTAGTTCCTCCCTCTCACATTTTTCTACCTCACTCCCCTACTCACACACACACTAGTCACACAATCTGTATGCTCATATTCACAGCTCACACACAAGCACACATATTCTCTCTCATTCAGACTCCTTCAGCCACCAAGAAATAATTACTGGTATACGTACTGTGCACTTTATCATCCATGTGGTCCTCCAGACTCCACCTCTTTGTTTCTGCCCCTATTTTATTATATCACCAGTATATTTTAGCTTACTATTCACTATTGGTATGAAAAAAATGCCTACCCTCCCTGCAAAGGTCAAGCAGCAATATCAGGCAAACTGTGAATCTGTCTGATGGCTGGCACAGGTGCAGAGAGGTGCATACACCAGCCATCAGAGTGATTGTTTAGGGATGGCGAAGTCCCAGTACTGGCATTAGGAGTTTGACTTCCTTTAGTGCCAGACCACACATTGACAAATAAGAAGCTGAAGTGGACCTTCACAGCAGCTAATCCAAGTAAATTGAAAAAAAAGCCTATTAAATGTTGTGTGCATGCAAGTGAGAAACGAGAGTGTGTGTTTGTGTGTATGTGGGTGGGTGTTAGAGAGAGAGAGAGAGCTTCTGGATGTGTGAGCATGCGTGTATACCTGTGAGTGTGTGTTAATGAAAAAGAGTGAAATGAAGTGAAACTGTGACTGAGAATAAGTGAGTCAGTGAGTGAGAATACGTGAGACTAGGTCAGTGTGAGAAAGTGATACTGAGAGTGAGAGTCAGAGTGAATGCTGGTGAGTGAGAATGACAGTGAGAATGAATGAGTGGAAGGGTGTGAGTATGAGTCAGAACACTTGTGAGTGAATGAATGTAAGTGAGCATGAGTGAATGTATGCGTGAAATTGAATGGGTGACAGGAACGAGAGTGTGTATGAATGAGGGTGAGACTGGGAAACTAAGAGTGAGAGCATTATTAAGTGCAAGTGAGTGAGAACGAGTGAATGAGTGAGAATGAATGAATGAGTGTGAGGGATTGGAGAAAGAGTGACTGTGTATGTGTGTGTTACTTTTGCAAGTCTGCCCCTACCCCTAGCATACAGGAGCTAATTCTTAGCATATAGGGTACCACAGGCACATGCTGGAGTTGGTATATTGGAGACCTTGCCACATGGGATACACTTGGCAAATGTGAGTGCTGGTGCACTAGAGGTTACTCTTGACAAATGGGACACCAGTGGCAAAACTCTTGGCATATTGGTCACCAATGGCAAAATGCTGGGGATGGCACGCTAAAGATAATTTTTGGCAAATGGGCAAACAATGGTAAAATGCTGGTGTTGAACTATTGAAGGCATTTCTTGGCATATGTGGTGCCCATGGCAAAAAGCTGTCACTTGCATATTGGGAATAATTCTTGGAATATGGGGTACACACTGTAAAAATCCACGTCCGGCATAAAAAAGGTAATTCTTGGAATGTGAAGTACTCATGGCAAAATGCTGGAACTGTCATATTAGAGTAGTTTTTGGCATTAGGGAGGACAGCCATGGCATGTGGGGTGGGGGCAGGCAACCATGAAAAAATGCTTGCCCTAACAATTTTTAACATGGGGTAATCAATTACATATGGATGTCCTCACTGGCAAATTTCTAGTACGGGCATATTGTATGTCATTCTTGGCATAAGGGGGCACCTATTTCATACAGGGGGCAAATAGGACAAATCTTGGCACAGCGGAGAAAATTATTGACATATGGGGCACCCACTTCACAGTCTGGAAAAAATTGGGTCAGCTTAGATTGGCTTGGCACATCCGTGGCTTTTGCACCAATTTATGTGAACAAATGTGCTTTAATATGCACTATTTGTACCCATATTTTTCAAACTTTTGTCAGGGGAGAGCAACTTCCCCGAACTCTCCTAGAAGAAGTTGGACTTGCGTGCTTCCCTTGAATGCTGGAATTCAGGGCTAGTGTTACGTCTCACCACTCCCAAAGGTGACAACAGTCACAATTGCACATAAGGCCCTATAAAGTGCCACATAATCTAAGCCCACTCAGTCTTCATATTTCCAGGAAGTCACTAGGCGTACACAGAAAGAGTATTAGAAATATCTTAAAAGGTAGTTTGAGGGTCATTTAGACACTACTTGGCTGTCCTCCCTTACCCCAGGGTTGCAGAGCAATGTGCTCTGTAGCCATGGCAGACTTATTCTTTTTCGCATATGTTTCTCAACATTTTGTTTTTGCTCTACAAATTTCTCTTTTTACCCCTCACCCCTTACTCTACTGTTCTGATTTCCCTACAACAAATCCACAATGCAAAGTGTGTCAATAAAGAATGTTTTAAAATACTCACGGAATTCAGTAAGCCAAAATGCATGGAAGATACCAATCTAATTTCTCAAGAACTTTGTGATAAACTGGCAAATCATTACACAACTAAAGTACACATGTTAAATTCTAACAAACTCAACTAAAGTAAACATGTTGGATTTTTACATAAAAACCAACAACCCCAACCCCTTTTCGACAAAAGTCCTCCAGGGAAAGACAAACATATCGTCTACGCTTATTCAAAGAACTAATACCGACTGATTTTCTGGATCTTGTCAAAGCAAGCAGGCCAACCAGCTGCCCTTCTGCCCCCGTCCACCTTAAATCTTGAAAAATATTATACTATCAACTTCAGTGGTCATCCCAGTCAGAACACTCATCAATGACTCCTTAATGACAGGAGTTATCCCAGATGACTTAAAAAGGCATACATTCACCCGTTTTAAAAAAAACCTAAACTTGACAATCAAGACCCTGAGAAACTATAGACCCATAGCAAGCGGACAATTCCTGGGCAAACTTAAAAGAAAGAGTAGCTTTCACCCAGATGTCACAATTAATTGAAGACAATCCTTACTTTCTGAGTTCCAAACTGTATTCCGTCTAGGAAGAGCCACTGCATCGGCCCTAATCTCTATCTGGGATTACCTTAAAACACAGTGGACTTGAACTGGGTTCTTGGACCTTTTGGCAGCCTTTGACACAGTAGATCATGGCACATAAATCAAAACTTGAGGAAGATGGTATAGAGTGCACGGCTCTCACTTGGATCACAACTTACATACACGATCAAAGAAATATTGAACATATTTCTCAGTTCTCTTCTAAACCGCGCAGCATTGAAGCAGGATTCCCTCAAGGCTCCATCATCTCACCCATGCTTTTCAACATATACATGAAATCCTTACCAGATCTGATCAATGGTTTTGACTTTACCTGCTATAACTATGCAGATGACAAGCATATACTTCCGAAATTGGAAAGCCCATAGGATAATGGACCATCAAAAATGTTCAGTTGCCTCTGGGTCATTGACCAATGGATGACATGGAGCTACCTCAAACTGAATCCCGCCAAAACTCATCTGTGGCAACTGGAAAACCTATGAAACTCTGCACCTGGCCAGATGATCTAGGACCACCACCCAAAATATCTAAGGAGGTAAGAAACCTCAAGCTGTCAATGAGTGCATAAGGTTGACAAATCAAGCTTTCGCACAATGAAAACACTGTCACACATCTTCCTGCATTTAGGATTCCTCCACAAGGTTCAAGTTCCCAATCTCTCTTTTCCTATCAAAACTGGATTACGCTAATGGTTTGTATCGTGGCTCGCCTTTGTCACCTATGAGAAGATTGCAGAGAATTCAGGACGCTGGTGCTAGACTTCTCCTACATGTAAATCCACAAGCACACCTCTCCCTGGCATTGAGGGCCCTACACTGGTTAACATTTTCTGGAAGATTCACCTTCAAGCTGCTTTGTATTACACACAAACCAATACATGGCAAAGGTCCTCTCTTCATCAGCAAAAAAATCACCAAATACATACAACAAAGGAACCTACGGTTGAGAATGGTTCCCTGCCTCAATATTCCTACATACAAGAAAAAACGTGGGTGGAACATCTTTCTCTGGTCAACCAGCCAAACTACAGAATTCACTGCACACAAACATAAGATCCACAGGCAACCATCCCAGCTTCAGGAGATTAGATAAAAGCTGGCCTTTCCCCACATGAACTATAATATAATATATAATATAATGTGCATATGAGACCATATAAATATTGCTGCTATTATGTAAATATGGATACATATGGATATTTATATAGAGGGGTTTACTCCATATACTAAACCTTTACAAGTGTCATGTGTATATATGTATGTATACGTTAATTTCAGTTTTGTTATAAAAAAAACTCCCTTCAACCTTTGTCCCATCCAGTAGCGGCCCGTGGTGGGAGTGCTGCCGGTCGCTGCCGTGGGGCGGGGGAGGGGCAGGGTGGGGGGGGGAGTAAACTATGGATTACGGCCAATTAGAGGTAAGTAAACATATAAATAAATAAAACGAATTTCGTTGCACGCGCTGCATCGCATTTGGCGATGCAGCGCGCGCAACGAAATTCGTTTTATTTATTTATATGTTTACTTACCTCTAATCGGCCGTAATCCGTGGTTTACTATCCGCCCCTCCCCCGCCCCACGTCAGCGCCCGGCAGCACTCCCACCACGGGCCGCTACTGGTCCCATCCCTCCTCTTTCTGACTCATCCTAAACCTTTCTGACTACTATGAACTCCCAAACATCCTTCTTAAACATCACCCTCCTCTTTAGGTCTGGTGTTAGCAAAAAGTATATGTATAATATACTTACTTAAAGGGACTTTCAGCCACCTCTGGTCATCCATTGGTCTGCTGTTGTGCCATTTACATTTTGCTTCTGCCTACTAAAGCATGGTTCAGCCTACTTCAGCCACTGGCTAACTTTAATTTGGTTCACTACCCTTAGCCCTTTCATAAGGAGCACATCCACATACAAGGTAGTTCCCAGAGTGGCAGTATTTTTGTTTTTACTTTATTGCTATGGTTTTGTCTTTGTGGAGTTTGATGTGATAGCAGGACACTTTCTACCAGATGTGAGCACAGGGCACATTCTGGCTTTTTGCAGTGGCCTTTTGTTATCTGACAGCTGCTTTTTCATACCATACCAGCAGCTCACATGAACTTTTTCTTCCTCTCCTTCTTTCTTGCCTTCTTTCCCAAAGGCAAGACTCTGGCACCCAGTGCCAGACCAATTGGCATTTTTAAGTCTGTGTTAGGAAAGACCTATTGATTTTGCTAAATTAGGTGGATAACATAGTTACTTATAGGGCGTTTCTGTCAGACTTCATTCATTAGTCTGTGGTTGTATCATACACATTTTTCTTTTTAAGATTGAGAGGGGCCAGCAGCTTCCTAAGCAATTAAGTTTTGCATTAACCATGAAAAAACAGGAAGTGTCAAAACGCTGGTGGACAACGCCAGACCTATTGGCTTTGCTGATGCTTGTTTTGCTATATTACCTAACTAACAGGCACACACAACCACTACTTACAAAAACAACTTGCTACTTCCCCTTTTCAAATCCATTCACATCATTCAATCCCTACTCCAAACTCTACTAAACACACAACAACAATTTGGAAGATCTAGAAGCGGAATATACACGAACACTGGAAGCAGAGCTGTTGCATTAGATAGTTCTAGTCCTAGAAGAGTACTGTCTACTCATGGAAAACAAGGCACCTGCACTATATTGGGGCAAATACATATTATACGAGGTAGGAAATAAGGATGGAGAAATGCTAGGCTGGCTAACATGCAGAGAGGATAGTCAAAGATGGGTACACAGTAATCAGCTAAAAGGGGGAGCAATGGCCGAATCCCCAGAGGAGATAGCACAGCATTCAGAACATATTTTCACAATCTATATAGAGATAAGACACACACAGAAGATGCTGAAATGCAAGGGTTCATTGGTATGTGACGGCCTCACTCTCAGACAACAAGGAATGCATTTAGACCAAGAGATAGAGGAGGGGGAATAGATGGAGGTGGTCAAACAACTAAAAAGAGGGAACATTTCAGGACCAAATGGCCTCCCACCAGAAATGTTTTAATGTTTGAAGGGGAAACTAGGGAAACCACTCATTGACATGTACAAACAAGCCAAAAGGTGGGCAGAGTACCAATAGATATCAGAATGGCTGCGATAGTGGTCATTCACAAAAAGGGCAGGCTAGCAGAGGAATGTGCCTCATACAGGCCAATTTCACTGCTTAATTTTGACACAAAAGTCTAGCCAAAGTACTGGCAAACCACCTCAGACTAATCATCCACTAAATAGGCACCCATGACCAGTTGGGATTTATGACACAACGTGCCACAAGGCATAACCTTTGTTAGCTGTTTGGATGTCTGGTGAGACGATACACGAATGGGGAACCTGCCCCACTGCTGGCATTAGACTCCAAAAAGGCATTCAGTTCCCTAGAGAGGCCATACCTACAGGCCATCTTACAGAGGGTAGAGTTCTGACCCAAGTTTTAGCATGGGTACAGTTGTTGTACACTAACCAGGTAGCTAAAGTCAAGGTTAATGGAGACTCCTATGAGTTGGGTTAGGAAGGGTGACATGACAGGAGTGTCCGCTCTTGCCCTTACTCTTTACGGTGACCCTAGAGCCACTGGTGACATGGGTGAGACGAGATTAGAGGGGCAGAGGGACTAAGTCTTGAAGACCGACTGGGAGCAATAGAGCATCTATCGTTGCCTGGGAGATAGGGAATGCGCACACAGCTACTAAAAGGAGGAACATGCAAGTACAATAATATGCAATGTAATACAGGATGTCTGGCGTTGAAATGCTGGCAAGTTGCTTACTGTAATATTGTTGGCATGCTTGCTGAAAATGTTAATAAAAAGATTTTGATGGACCAGCAAAGAATTCCTACGTCTTTTCTTCCCTGCAAACAAATGTTCGATACTAGTCGAGAATCACAGCCACCTCTCTTTCATTTTGAATGCTCCTTTCTATGCTGCCATCATAAGAGTTCATTGGCTTGTTCCACTGAGCACAGAACATGGAACTAACTGTCCAATAGCACTTTCAGTTTGGAATGTTGCACTGAAGTCGCTTGAATGCCTTGTTTCCTAAAGAGTTCGATCATTGATTTAAATTCATGCCGGCGACGAGCTGATGCAGTGGATATATCCAGAAAGATATTAAAATGGACCTTGTCTGCAGTCTGGAATTCTTTCAACTTTATAGCCTCTGATAAAAAAAATTATTTTATCCGAAAATCCCCTAAATTCACCAAAAATGTACGAGGGTATATAGAATTCGATGACTGGGAATATGGTACTCGATGGGCCCTCATGATTGAGAAATCTTCCATCTTGGCTTGATTCTCTGGGAGCACTTATTTGAGTAAATGTCAGCAGCTTCAATCAGCTTTGAATCAGGCAACAGCAGCACATATAAGGTCCCTCACGAGGGAATACAAGAGTGAGATAACTCAAGCAAAATATAATCTCCAGAATTATTTTATTTCCAGGGAGATATTAAATCACGATGCAATAATGCAAAAGAGATAAGAAGAAAATGAGCACATAGGCAAATACTTGGCTTGGACAGTTAAATGCAGATCCGATGTTATGAAACAGATACAGAATGTGGGCTCAGATAGACTTGTGACTGAGCTGCAAGATATACTAGATGCATTTACTAAACACTATAAAAAACTTTACTTTGACCTCCATTATACGCCACTAGAGACAGTGGAAAAGTGGCTTCAAGGGCTTAATATTCCCCTTTTCACCCCAACTAAATGAGTTTTTAGTTATATTATTCAATACAACTCTGAAGGGGGTGGGGGGGTGAAATTCCTGACTCTTTTACACAATCGGTGGTTGTCACTATTCTGAAAAAGGACAGATCAGAAAAAGATATGAAATCCAATCAGTTTACTCAATTGGGCCTATAAGCTGTTTACCAACATTTTAGCAAATCGTCTGGCAGTAGAAGCCCCCTCGGTCATACACAATGATCAGAATGGGTTCCTTTTAGGCAGGAATATGGCTACCAATACCCACTACTTGACCCAAGCAATAGACTACTTCACTATACAAAAAACTAAGGCAGCAAATATAATGCTAGATGGCAAGAAGACGTTCGACTTAGTCCAGTTGAATGGTCTCTTCTCAGTTTTAACAAAATTTGCCTCTCCATCCTGGTTTGTAATGGTCTTAAAAAACCTGTACCTTAACACTAAGGCCGCTATAGTTATAATTGGGAAGCTGACAGAGTAGATGACTATAAGCCGTGGAACTCGTGCCAAAGCTGGCTCTTTCTCTCAACTTATGTTCTTTGTTTATTGACCCATTGGCTTGTGCCATTAGACAAGATGGCATTCAGCTGCCGGTGGTAGAGGCAGCGAAGTTGAAACTATTTGCCGATGATATGGCTCTGTATCTAGCAGCAGATAAGGCTAATACAGCATGTGCTTTCTCAAAAATAAGTGAATATACGAGAATAGTGAGCTATAAGATAAACCATGGGGTAAACAGACAAAATATCGAGTCTTAATTATCGACCTACTAGAATATCGGTGTTGAAATATCGTCATGCCAGAATATCGACAGTCAGAATATCGTCGACAAGAATATCGAGTTGAAGGTAAGTAATATCGTTTTTAAAAATATCGATGTTAAAAATATCGTTTTTTTAGTTAGTGTTATGTATGTTAGTATTTAATTTAAATGTATGTGTTCTATATTATTGTGTAACTATTGCTTTTGTATTTTAATATGTGTTAAATTTTTATGTTATTAATATTTTTTTAACAACATTTTGTGTTTTAGTTCCGTAGCGGGTTGTGGGATTATAGGGGAATAGGGTGAGAAGTAATTTAATTATAATAAATTTATTAATAATTTTCGAAGTTATTAATTATTTATTAATATTAATTAAATTTTGGGTTTTAGTTCCGTAGCGGGTTGTGGGTTTATAGGGGAATAGGGTAGGAAGTAATTTAATTATTATTAATTAATTAATAATGCAGGGGAGAGGAGTTGGCCTAACGGCTAGGGTGTCCGACTTCGAATCTGGGGAACTGGGTTCGAGTCTCGGCAATGACGCTGAACATCCTGTGATTCTGGGCAAATCACTTAATCTCCCCGTGCCTAACAAAAATGAATGTGTGTCCTAATGTAACATAACTGGTGCTATGTAAAGCGCTCTGATACCCGATTCGGGTCAAGTTCGCGCTATATAAAACTCTGCAAAAAAAAAAAAATTATGGATTTAATAATTTATATTGTTAATTGTAGTAATTAATTTAATATTATTGATTTATTAATTGTTATTAATAATTATTAATTAATTGTTAAATATGTTAATTGTCTCATTTTTTAGGAGTGGGTTGTGGGTTTATAGGGGAGTGGGGTGGGAAGTAATTTAATTATAATTAATTAATTTATGTTTTTTATTAATTAATATTTATGTTTTTAATATTTTATATTGTTAAATGTGGTTATTAATTTATTATTAATTATTTATTATTTGGATATTAATAATTATTTATTAATTAATAATTATGTTAATTGTGTCTTTTTTTCAAGAGTGTGTTGTGCGTTGATGGGGGAGTAGGGTGGGAAGTAATTTAATTTTAATAAAAGTTTTATTTTTTTCTATAAAATTTATTTAAAGTTATTTTATAGTGTTAATTGTATGAATTAATTTATTAGTGATTGTTTTTAATTTGCTTGTTAATTGTTATTAGTTAATTAATTAATTGTCAATTAATTATGTTAATTTTGTCATGTTTTACAATATTGGTGGTGTCGTTTATAGGGGAATATGGTGGGAGGTAAATCATTTTTGAATAATTAATTATTTGTAAATTAATGTTAATTATTTTGCTGGAGTGGGAATACTAAATTATTCCCCTCCGCTATCCAACATTTTCCCTACTGTTGCATTTGCTGGAGTGGGAATAGTAAATTATTTCCTTCCGCTAACCAACACTTTCCCTATTGTTGCACTCGCTGGAGTGGGAATAGTAATTTTTACCCCCCGCTATTTAACACTTTCCCTACTGTTGCACTTACTGGAGTGGGAATAGTAATTTTTACCCACCCGCTATCCAACACTTTCCCTACTGTTGCACTCACTGGAGTGGGAATAGTAATTTTTACCCCCCCCCGCTATCCAACACTTTCCCTACTGTTGCACTCGCTGGAGTGGCAATAGTAATTTTTACCTACCCGCTATACAACACTTTCTCTACTGTAGCACTCACTGGAGTGGGAGTAGTAATTTTTACCCCCCCCCGCTATCCAACAGTTTCCCTACTGTTGCACTTACTGGAGTCGGAATAGTAATTTTTACCCCTCTGCTATCCAACACTTTCCCTACTGTTACACTTGTTGGAGTGGGAATATTAATTTTTACCTCCCCGCTATCCAACACTTTCCCTACTGTTGCACTCACTGGAGTGGGAATAGTAATTTTTACCCACCCGCTATCCAACACTTTCCCTACTGTTGCACTCGCTGGAGTGGGAATAATAATTTTTACCCACCCGCTATCCAACACTTTCCCTACTGTTGCACTCGCTGGAGTGGGAATAGTAATTTTTACCCACCCGCTAGCCAATACTTTCCCTACTGTTGCACTCACTGGAGTGGGAATAGTAATTTTTACCCTCCCACTATCCAACACTTTCCCTACTGTTGCACTTACTTGAGTGGGAAAAGTAATTTTAACCTCTGCGCTATCCAACACTTTCCCTACTGTTACACTCGGAGTGGGAATAGTCATTTTTACCTCCCCGCTATCCAACACTTTCCCTACTGTTGCACTCACTGGAGTGGGAATAGTAATTTTTACCTCTCCGCTAGCCAACAGTTTCCCTACTTTTGTACTAAATTATTATTTAAAATGTAATTAATATTTTATATATTAAAATTATAATATAATTTTTTGTATTTATAATATTTATGTTACAGGTGTTTGTGTATATATATTTAATTGTATTTTTTGATATAGTTCTAATTTGTTATAATTAAATAAAAATATTATTTATTAATTATTTTAAAGTAATATATATATTAAATTTTAAATATGTGTGTTTATTTTTTTTAAATTAAATTTAATATTTACATTTTTTTACATTTACAAATAAATTAAATTAATTAATTTTTAAGTTAATAGTATTTTTTTCTTTATTTTACAATATTTTTTTAACCTTAAAAAAACCCCGATATATTTAACTTAGATATTTTAAACAACAATATATTTTTTTCGATATTTTTGTGCTTACCATGTTGGAGATAGGATGTCGGTATTCTGGACATCGATATTCTTGACACGATATTCTGGTAGGTCGATATTGTTGTTGTCGATATTATGTCAGTGATCCAAACCATGGGAAAGCAGAGGCCATTCTATTTAACTGCTCTTCAGAAGTATTGCCGGTATCAATGCAGTCCCGCTATTTCGCAACCTCACCTATACCATATTTAGGAATTTACATACCCTCAAAACTTGACAAATTATTTGCGCTAAATTTCAAGGCAACATTGAATAAAATTTGTAATCTATTCAAGCTGTGGAACAATCTCCCCTTATCCATCATGGATTGGGTTGCCCTAGTTAAAATGAGAATTCTTCCGTTATTACTTTTTTTGTTTACAAGCATTATGATAAAAATCCCTCAGCCCTTCTTTGAGTCAGTAAATACTGAATTTAGAAAGTTTGTATAGCAGGGAAAGAAGCCCAGACTCAAAATTCAAGCGATGCAGTTGGACCCGGAAGAGGGAGGCCTGGCACTTCCCAAAATAAAAATGCACCATTAGGGATTTATTTCTTGACTGGTTGACGAGATCCTCCTCAGCCAGTATGAGGAAACGGAAATTCTATCTAGACCTTATGGTAACGGCATTAGAAATAGGGCTTTCCCTCTTCTTAGAAATTCCAAGGCTTCCAAAAAAATCTAGATACAAGACCTCTCAAACGATTATGGATAGCTTTGATAGGATCTGGGAGGAATACGGAATTCCCCTGCTACATTTTCAGCTGAAGCTAGTAGACTGCATTCCATTGAGGCTCCATTTATCAACTTACACCTGCAACTGCTGGTTTCATTTGGGGTTTCGGAGAGTGCAAGATTTTTATTATAGTGGAGAAATTTCCCAATGGTGCAGGCTGTCAAACTTGAATCCCAAACCTAGTATATCCCTCCTTTTCAGCTTTGTTCAAATTAAACATTTCTGTTTTGGATACGGAATGGTGGATGAGACATTCACAGACAATCTTGGAAAGACATATTTTATTTCCAAATTACAGGGCACAGGGAATTGATACAGAAGGCTTCACCCTGCACTGATTTTAGACCAGCTTCTGTTAATAGAATCCTCAACGGGATTTAAGTTAGATAGTTGCCATTGGCAGTTTTATAACCGAATAAGCCAAAATGCAGTATGAGCTGCCAATCTAAGAAGAATGGCTTTCTTCCAGTGGCGGCTCCTCCACTATGGCGGAGGAGTGTCGCCTCACTGCTTTTAAGCAGTGCAAAATAAAGGAAACATAAAATGATAATAACTTTGAGTTATCATTTTATGCTTCTGTCAGTATTGGTTTCCGAGTGCTTTGCGGGCATGCGGGTAGGCAGGGCTGCTCTGTTCTTGGAGCAGCGCAGGTGAGGAGTGGTTTTCCCACTCCTAAGTGCACATGACTGTTTGGCCGGCCCTCTCGGGCTGCTCACATCAGTCATGCACACTTTACCTGTTCTCCATGCAGGCTAGATTACAGCCTGCGTTGAGAACATGCCCAGGCCCCCATTCCCTGGCTGAGCATCAAATCAGGACGCTCAGACCAATCACAATGCTGCATTGCAGCATTGTGATTGGTCAGGGGAGCCTGGGTGCTTACCAATCACAATGCTGCATTGCAGAGTTGTGATTGGTCAGGGGAGCCTGGCTGTGCTTCCTGTTCCTCGAGTCCGACAAGGAGATCAGGAGCAGAGACGCGGCACCCGGTGGCAAGGTAAGTGTTTATTTTTTCTTTTTTTTTTAATATTGCGCACCCCCGTGCCTACCCCTGCCCTGCCACCCGTGAGTCATGCTGGTCACCACCGCTTTCTTCAGCAAGTGGATGTTGTATTACACCCCTGACAAAATTCCCAAAATTTATCTGGGGGCAGAATCTAGATGATTTAGATGCAATCAGGGCAACAGCAATTGCCTCCATATGATGTTTATGTGTATTCATCTCAGAGAATTTTGGGGGGCAACTTTGCTGAAATAAGCCAAAGACTGAAGCTCAAGTTCACCCTGTATGAGTATGGGGCATTATTTGGCATTGTGGTTTCCGCCCCAGAAATGACGATAGGGCAGTGCCAATTAGTATTCATCTCCACATTAGTGGCAAGATCATTAGTCCTGGCTAATTGGAAATCTGATACAGTCCCCTAAGCGTCTCAATGGATTCGCAAGATGTAGAAACTTCACTCTTGTTAAGTCTTGTATGCAAAAAGAGTGGGGTCCAACATTCGAGTGAATACAATTTGGAGAAATTGGGAGAATGAATGCACTAGATAAAAAAAACTTTTTTCTGCGTAAGAATTATGTTTTAAGTACAATGATGGATAGAATTCACAATTGAATGAGCTAATGTTCAAAATGATTAGAATTTGATGTAAAATTAATTGGTGTGTAAACAAACTATGCTGCTACATCTAAAAAAAAAGATTAAAAAAAAGATTTAAAAAAGAAAAAAAACAAAGTAGGCAGCCTTTGTACTCGGCACTGGAGATGGACACCTAAGAAAAACTTTGGGTCCCTGTACTTAAATTTTCACAAATGTAATCATTGATAGCATAAACATGGAGACTGAACTCTCACCTTCAAGATCCCTTAAAGAACAATTGAAAGGGAGAGGGGACTAAAACCCCCATTCCACCCCCTGAGCATGAGTCCTCCAGAGAAAAGTAAGCACCTACGGCAATCTCCATAACACCCATCTTATTGCGAAGAGATACATATGAAAAAAGACATAGAAATAGATATCTCCATCTAGTCCAACTAAAACAACACCCAGAAGAAATACCTGTTTTATACCGCCCCTGACATGAGCATCTCTCCACAGCCCTAGTGCGTCTCTTGCTCTGAAAATAATGTCCGACCCCTATGAGCGCCCCTCCGCTGCCTCAATATGTTTGAGGATTTTCCCAGCTGAGTACCTCTTTAAACAGTTGCGATGAAGTGAATCAAAGATATGACAATTCGCTCGAATAATTCACTTTCCTCTCCTGGTGTGACGTGGACAGAACACGCCTGATTCCCAAATAATACTCTGACACACTCGTGCAGCAATCAGCTGGGAAACCGTATGATTATTTTCTCATGCCAACTCGACAACACAAGTAAGTGCGGAATCCATGGCAGAAAGAGGCTCTCTGCACCCAGCTGGAGAAGCAGCAAAGAAATGAAATGGAAGCAAATGTCACCGAGGGAAAGAGCCTTTTCTAAAAATGGCAACCGCAATTAAGCTTCAAATTCAGAATAGGAGATGGAACTGTAATTGTTTTCACGTGTTGTCATTATTTAACACAGGCTATAATCTAGTGCTCAAAGTCTTGGCTTGGTTGTTCAAAATTCAGTCTCATGTCAATCGATAATTCTAGACATCCTGCAGTCGGGAACTCTCTTAAAGTGGCGTGTGCAGTCTCACTGCTGAGGACAGCATAGTGCCCTTCCTGTAGATAACTGTCTCACAGCTGATGACATCAAAGTGTTCTTCATGAATGTCACTGTCTCACAGCTGATGACATCAAAGTGTTCTTCATGAATGTCACTGTCTCACAGTTGATGACATCAAAGTGTTCTTCATAAATGTCACTGTCTCACAGCTGATGACATCAAAGTGTTCTTCATGAATGTCACTGTCTCACAGCTGATGACATCAAAGTGTTCTTCATGAATGTCACTGTCTCACAGTTGATGACATCAAAGTGTTCTTCATGAATGTCACTGTCTCACAGCTGATGACATCAAAGTGTTCTTCATAAATTTCACTGTCTCACAGCTGATTACATCAAAGTGTTCTTCATAAATGTCACTGTCTCACAGCTGATGACATCAAAGTGTTCTTCATGAATGTCACTGTCTCACAGCTGATGACATCAAAGTGTTCTTCATGAATGTAACTGTCTCACAGCTGATGACATCAAAGCTGATGACATCAAAGTGTTCTTCATGAATGTAACTGTCTCACAGCTGATGACATCAAAGTGTTCTTCATGAATGTCACTGTCTCACAGCTGATGACATCAAAGTGTTCTTCATGAATGTCACTGTCTCACAGCTGATGACATCAAAGTGTTCTTCATGAATGTCACTGTCTCACAGCTGATGACATCAAAGTGTTCTTCATAAATGTCACTGTCTCACAGCTGATGACATCAAAGTGTTCTTCATGAATGTCACTGTCTCACAGTTGATGACATCAAAGTGTTCTTCATGAATGTCACTGTCTCACAGCTGATGACATCAAAGTGTTCTTCATGAATGTCACTGTCTCACAGTTGATGACATCAAAGTGTTCTTCATGAATGTAACTGTCTCAGCTGATGACATCAAAGTGTTCTTCATGAATGTCACTGTCTCACAGTTGATGACATCAAAGTGTTCTTCATGAATGTCACTGTCTCACAGCTGATGACATCAAAGTGTTCTTCATGAATGTCACTGTCTCACAGCTGATGACATCAAAGTGTTCTTCATGAATGTCACTGTCTCACAGCTGATGACATCAAAGTGTTCTTCATGAATGTCACTGTCTCACAGCTGATGACATCAAAGTGTTCTTCATGAATGTCACTGTCTCACAGCTGATGACATCAAAGTGTTCTTCATGAATGTCACTGTCTCACAGCTGATGACATCAAAGTGTTTTTCATGAATGTCACTGTCTCACAGTTGATGACATCAAAGTGTTCTTCATGAATGTCACTGTCTCACAGCTGATGACATCAAAGTGTTCTTCATGAATGTCACTGTCTCACAGTTGATGACATCAAAGTGTTCTTCATGAATGTAACTGTCTCAGCTGATGACATCAAAGTGTTCTTCATGAATGTCACTGTCTCACAGTTGATGACATCAAAGTGTTCTTCATGAATGTCACTGTCTCACAACTGATGACATCAAAGTGTTCTTCATGAATGTCACTGTCTCACAGCTGATGACATCAAAGTGTTCTTCATAAATGTCACTGTCTCACAGCTGATGACATCAAAGTGTTCTTCATGAATGTCACTGTCTCACAGCTGATGACATCAACGTGTTCTTCATGAATGTCACTGTCTCACAGTTGATGACATCAAAGTGTTCTTCATGAATGTCACTGTCTCACAGCTGATGACATCAAAGTGTTCTTCATACATTTCTGTGTCTCACAGCTGATTACATCAAAGTGTTCTTCATAAATGTCACTGTCTCACAGCTGATGACATCAAAGTGTTCTTCATGAATGTCACTGTCTCACAGCTGATGACATCAAAGTGTTCTTCATGAATGTAACTGTCTCACACCTGATGACATCAAAGTGTTCTTCATAAATGTCACTGTCTCACAGCTGATGACATCAAAGTGTTCTTCATGAATGTCACTGTCTCACAGCTGATGACATCAAAGCTGATGACATCAAAGTGTTCTTCATGAATGTAACTGTCTCACAGCTGATGACATCAAAGTGTTCTTCATGAATGTCACTGTCTCACAGCTGATGACATCAAAGTGTTCTTCATGAATGTCACTGTCTCACAGCTGATGACATCAAAGTGTTCTTCATAAATGTCACTGTCTCACAGCTGATGACATCAAAGTGTTCTTCATAAATGTCACTGTCTCACAGCTGATGACATCAAAGTGTTCTTCATGAATGTCACTGTCTCACAGCTGATGACATCAAAGTGTTCTTCATGAATGTCACTGTCTCACAGTTGATGACATCAAAGTGTTCTTCATGAATGTCACTGTCTCACAGCTGATGACATCAAAGTGTTCTTCATGAATGTCACTGTCTCACAGTTGATGACATCAAAGTGTTCTTCATGAATGTAACTGTCTCAGCTGATGACATCAAAGTGTTCTTCATGAATGTCACTGTCTCACAGCTGATGACATCAAAGTGTTCTTCATAAATGTAACTGTCTCACAGCTGATGACATCAAAGTGTTCTTCATGAATGTCACTGTCTCAGCTGATGACATCAAAGTGTTCTTCATGAATGTCACTGTCTCACAGCTGATGACATCAAAGCTGATGACATCAAAGTGTTCTTCATGAATGTAACTGTCTCACAGCTGATGACATCAAAGTGTTCTTCATGAATGTCACTGTCTCACAGCTGATGACATCAAAGTGTTCTTCATGAATGTAACTGTCTCAGCTGATGACATCAAAGTGTTCTTCATGAATGTCACTGTCTCACAGCTGATGACATCGAAGTGTTCTTCATAAATGTAACTGTCTCACAGCTGATGACATCAAAGTGTTCTTCATAAATGTCACTGTCTCACAGCTGATGACATCAAAGTGTTCTTCATAAATGTCACTGTCTCACAGCTGATGACATCAAAGTGTTCTTCATGAATGTCACTGTCTCACAGCTGATGACATCAAAGTGTTCTTCATGAATGTAACTGTCTCACAGCTGATGACATCAAAGTGTTCTTCATGAATGTCACTGTCTCACAGCTGATGACATCAAAGTGTTCTTCATGAATGTCACTGTCTCACAGCTGATGACATCAAAGTGTTCTTCATGAATGTCACTGTCTCACAGCTGATGACATCAAAGTGTTCTTCATGAATGTAACTGTCTCACAGTTGACATCAAAGTGTTCTTCATGAATGTAACTGTCTCACAGCTGATGACATCAAAGTGTTCTTCATGAATGTAACTGTCTCACAGCTGATGACATCAAAGTGTTCTTCATGAATGTAACTGTCTCACAGCTAATGACATCAAAGTGTTCTTCATGAATGTAACTGTCTCACAGCTGATGTTGTCCTTGTGTCCTTTATGCATGTAACTGCGTAGCAGCTGATGACATCGTATATCATATCCATGTATGTATGTAACTGCCTAGCAGTTGATGACATCATAACAGTGCTTTATACGCGTAGCCGTTTCGCTGCTCGTCACATCATAGTGTTCATTAAATATGCGTCTATCTGGTATATATATTGTAATTTATTTATGTAACTGTCTTGCATTCGATGACATCAGTATCTTTCGTATATGTGATTGCCTAGCAAGTGAGGACATAATAAAACAGCGTAATATGTAAATGTGTCACAGTTGGTGACACCATAGTGGCCTTTATATGTATTGTATTGTTAGAGCTTACGTACCCCTATGAGGGGGGTTGAAGCACTTGCCTACATGAGTAGTAGGTTACACTATGTAGGGTGTGCGGTTGAAAGGGTGTTGTCATTGCTTTTGATCCTGGGTGGAAAGTGTTTCCGTGTCGAGCGTGATGACCACTGATGTGCAGTTATTGTATTGTATTGTAATTGGATTTATATAGTGCTTACTCCCCCTGACGAGGCGTTGAAGCACTTTACAGCAAGTAGCACGCTACTCCGGAACCCAAGGTTATGGTGTTATGGGATGCAGCTCTTAGCAGTGTGATGGATGGAGTGTTACAGATAGGTATGCAGTTCATGGTTTTCGGGAAACTGGCAGATTTGATTAGCTCTGCAGGCCCCTTTGTGGTGTGTCTTATGATCATAGTCCACTTAACTGGTTACTGCACTGGGTTGTCAATTTTGAGAATGCCCGTGTTAACACGTGAAAACATTTTTATATCTGCTTAAATTACCAAAACCTTTAATTATTGCTCATTAATGCACATTTTAAACATTCCGCCATTTTATTTTACGGTGTCCTACGCTGCATATATAGCCTTGCTTTGAACTGAGCTCAGCCAAGCGAGATCTGCAGATTTAGTGAAGACAACATTCTACCATACGCCTATATATCTCTAGCACGAGGTCTTCTTGCATTCTTCCCACCTGAAGAGCTAGGGACATGTTTGTTAGTGTCTATCCAGAGTTTCCATTTTATCACATGCTCTGTCCTCTGCTTGCTGCGTTGAAGAAAATATATAAAAGTAGACTAAAATGTACTGATTATAGCATTATGTTCTCCAATGGTTCAGATGGTGAAGCGCTGGTCCGTTGACTTAGAATTTTTTTGCTGCTAGCTATATTTTTTTGCAACAAACATGTGTTAGACTTCTAAGTGCTTTCCAGAGTGTCTGTTTTCTTTCAAAATTTAGAGATTTTTAATTTAAAGTTTGTATTCATGAGCAGGGATTGGTCAAAGGGAGAGATGGTGGGGAGATCTGCTGGGATGGACTTTGGGAATATCATCTGATAGGTGAGGTGCCATGAAGTGGTTATAGCATGTAGCTGAATGGGATCTGTAGTGGTGGACTAAATTTGAGTCCTCCATGTGACATATCTCTTCAATTATTCCATGCCTGTTCAGTTGATGATTGGTAATTTACTGCTCTAAACTGGTACAGTACTGGGTTCCGTTTTATGTAAGTATATGAGAATCAAGCAGTAAAAGTGTATTATTTTGCAGCCTGTTTGAACTACAATTGGCTGTCTGACTGCCGAGTGTTATGGTATTAGTATTAGTGACGGCCAGGATGGTTATATATGATTTATATTACTATTGTAGAAACCACCCGCTACCCTATACAATAGATCTCAAATTGTCCCACGTGAAACACGAGTAGTTTATTCAAACTTGTCTAGCCTTTATATTCTGGGATTTGTAGTCAACATTTAAAATGGGGCAAAGCAAAACTGCAGGTACCAGAATGTAATGAACGTTAGACTATGCAGACCTGGCCTAAAACAATTTGCGGGTACTGAAGGTTGAGACTTGCCAATAGTAAGACTCTTCAAATTGGGGTGCTTGTGTTCAAGAAGGTGCACACAAGCAGCACTCCTGACACAAGCGGATGCCCATGAAGCAGGGCTCATAAGTACCATCGACCTCCATCTTCACAAGTATTCCCTGTGACTGTCCTGCAGCTGAAGACATCATAATGCTCTTTACATATGCAACTGTCTAGCAATTGAGGATGTAATAAAAGTGCTTTATATATGCAACAATCTCATTTTTGGTGACATCACAGCGTCCTTTATATACATGTAGCTATCTCACAGCTGATGACATAGTTTTCTTTATTTATATAACTCTGTAGCAGCAGATGACATGGTGTACTTTTCACATGCATATATCTCTTGGCTAAACACATCAGAGAGTACTTTCTAATCTATCTGTACCCAGATGATGACATCATGGAATGCTTTATATATGCTCTGCTCCCATAGCAGTGCAATACCTGTACCTCCTTTGCTGAAAGCATCACTGAGTGTTTTATACTGAACAGGGTTTTCCTAGCTGATGGCTTCATGCACCTGCCGCATAGCTGACATCACAGAGTGCTTATGTGTACTCGCTTCATGATGGCTGACGTCCTATAGTCCTTCAAGTGTGCATCTGCTTAACAACAGCTGACATCACAGTGTATGGTATGTGTGCACCTGTCACACAGCTGGTGGCATGATAGTGTGCTTTATATTTGTGACTGTCTCACAGCTGGTGACTCCAGAGAGTGTTTTATACTCATACTTTCTTCACAACTGATGGCATCAGAGTGTTTTAAAATGTATCTGTTTCACAGTAGTCATCAACGTGTGCTTCATGTGTATACCTTAGTCACAGGTGATCACAGCACAGCATGATTTACATATGTAAATGTCTCGCAGCTGATGACATCATAGAATGCTTTTATGCATGTACATTTCTTCATAGCTGCAGTCACCATAGACACATGTATAGCTGGCATTACCCAGTGCTTTATGTGAGGAAAGTGGTTTATTATATGGTGTGGGTCTGAGATCTCACGCTACAAGAAACTCACTACTTGTATTGGGTCTAGTCAGATTTTTTTGAGAAACCTTAGTTCAACCCTGGGTAACTGTGGCTGTGAGCAGTCAGGCTTTATCAAAGGAACAAGTATGGAGCATTACGAAGTACCAAAACAATTGAATAAGAAAGAAAAATGACTCAATAAAAATCCAAAACCAATTTTAAAATAGACTGAATTTCTATCTTCAAATTGACACCTGGACAACAGAAATCCACCAGAGGGTTCCAATGATAATCATTTTTAAAGGAACAATAAACCACTGTTTCTTTCATTCAAGGGAATAAATCATAGTAATGGACCGCGCTCGCAGTCATCTTTGCAAACTTCAGAAACGTTTTATGAAATTGTAAACTACTATTCCGGTCTACTTTGGGGACCATCTCCATCAGTAAGTGAGTTACAGAGTACAAAGAGGCTTTGTTGAATAGTTACCTTGCAGTCAAAGCAGTCTCCAGTTCAGTTCCAGACTATGTGGGTGAACCGCTATAGACTTTAATGAAGTGGTCCGGATCAAAGAGATACAGGATGTCGAAGCTGCTGAAGGGTTCTGGGGATGCCGATCCAGTGACAGGGGTCTTCGTGGAGGTATTTCTCAGTCTACGAGTACGGTGGGGTGACTTTGGCAACAGGGGTTGATGTCCCTCAAAGTCCGGTTGAAGTCCAGCCAAATACGAGTTGCCACTGGTCTACAGGTCTCCGGCTGCAGCTAAACCAGTGGTTCCCTTTAACTGATGATAACTTCCTTGCTAGACAACCAAACTGCACTCCGATGACTCTCTTGGGTCCTGAAAACTCGGGTGCCACATTTGAGGGTCAGAACTCAGTCTCAAAGGCTTCTAATTCACCAAGGAAGTCAGCCAACTGTATCATGGAGTAATGGGGAAATGACCAATGAAAGCTCAACATGTTTTGTGAAAGGGGCTCGCACCTGATATGTTAATATTTGTCTAGCCCTGAATTGGCCAAGTGTCACATTATGCACTTTAGTACTGATTGCCTATTAAATTGGGGATTGTCTGCTATTGTGTGTCCCTGTTGCTAATAGTTAGAGTCTGACCCTGGGTGTGTGCAAGCGTGCAATTGAAATGGGGAATTGTCATGAGAAAATGTATTTTGCACAATGATCTAAGAAATGGGTTACTATTAGCATTATGCACTTTAGATTTGTTTGGTTATTTGGGGAGTACTTTTCATAACATTAGCACACATGCTGTTCAATGTCAAATATTACACACCAGCCCTTGGGTTTTATCATTATTTTTAATAGTTCTGAGTTTATATATGTAGATTTTAACATTTTTGTATTTTTATGCTGTTATCTTGGAGATATTGTATTGCTTATTCTTTTTTTAAAACGTGATTATTCGATGATGGTGTATGTCCTTTTATGGCTATATATGACTGAATTAAAGTAAATGGAAGTGACACATGAAGTCTTCTTCTGTCTGATGCTCAGGGGGATTTTTCCTCAAGCAGGACACCACAGGCACAGACCTCCATTTGCTAGCTCAAGGAGCAGCAGATGCAGTCCAGTCTTGTCACAGCCACTCTTTGCTGGGTGCAGGGAACAGCAGGGCAATCATTCTTTAGCCCACTCTTCAGTACAGACATGAGCTGAGGTCTGGGTGCCAGAGGTCCCACTTTGTTGCCCATTACGAGCCCAGGGGGACGGGAAGGCTAACTAACTAATCCGGCTACCAGGTCCCTCCCACCTCTCAACAACTTCCTGCATATTGTGGTATCTAGCTATAACAGGATGCACTATTCTGCCCACTCTCAACTTGGCAGAACCATTCTCTTGGTGTGTGGAGCTCCCTAGCCCATCCCAGAGGTGTGGCTTCTTGGGGCCTTCACTCCATTTCCCTCTCTGCCCAAGATGTCAGCTTGTCAGCAAGAACAATAGAGCAGCTCCTCCTCTGTGTGATCACCACTTGCCTTTCAAAGGTGGCTTTCCCCTTGAAACTCGCCTTTTGGGCTCACACCTTGTTTGGCTTTCCTGCCAGGGGGAGATTGCACCCTCTGCCATGACAGATCCTTTGTGTTCCTTCCAGGGAGTCATTTAAACCCTTGCCATATGTGCAAATGTTACATTAAATTCGACTTGAGCAACAAGTCGGGTTTAATGTAATGATTTTTTTAATAACTTTTAAAAATTTCATCCAGAAGTTAGCACTGTTGAGTTGCCAGTGTGTAGCCCTTTACCCGCCAATGAGACTACTAGCCTTTCCACAGTAAAAATGACAATATTGGCTTTTAACTTTCATGACATGTAAAAATGTATGCTCTGCTGTTCAGTATGCAGCACCCTGCATTAGTGCTCTTTAGGCCATCCTTAGGGGTGACATATATATTAAAATGGAAGGTCTGGACATTACTTTGAATGGCAAAGTTGAGTTAGCAGTTTAAAACTGTTCTATCCATCTGCAGTGGTAGCCTGGGAGACATGCTTTACTTTGTCACACACATAGTGGCACAATGAGTGCTGCGGTCCACAAGACGATACCAAAGGGGACGATGGACGGAGCGTTTGAGCAAATCAAACACTCACCCCCAGTCAACTGATCTGGGTTTAATCCATCATCATTCTTTAGCTCACTCCACCACCCCAGTTCAGACATGGCCATATGCAAATCAGTCTGACCATGTGCCTCATGGGAACAGTCCAGCCCGAACTGCCAAGCCATGTCTTCCCTGGACCGGAAACAAGCATCCTGGGACCGGTTTCTGGCTATTCAGCCGTCATCAGCCAGGCTAGCTTGAATCCAGTGGCAAAGTGAGCAAGGGACCCACGTCTGGGCATACCCTGCCAACTTAGGGCGAACAAAGCGATACCAAAGGGGACAATGGATGGAGCGTTTGAGCAAATCAAACACTCACCCCCAGTAAACTGATCTGGGTTTAATCCATCATCATTCTTTAGCTCACTCCACCACCCCAGTTCAGACATGGCCATATGCAAATCAGTCTGACCCTGTGCCTCATGGGAACAGTCCAGCCCGAACTGCCAAGCCATGTCTTCCCTGGACCGGAAACAAGCATCCTGGGACCGGTTTCTGGCTATTCAGCCATCATCAGCCAGGCTAGCTTGAATCCAGTGGCAAAGTGAGCAAGGGACCCACGTCTGGGCATACCCCGCCAACTTAGGGCGAACAAAGCGATACCAAAGGGGACGATGGACGGAGCGTTTGAGCAAATCAAACACTCACCCCCAGTCAACTGATCTGGGTTTAATCCATCATCATTCTTTAGCTCACTCCACCACCCCAGTTCAGACATGGCCATATGCAAATCAGTCTGACCCTGTGCCTCATGGGAACAGTCCAGCCCGAACTGCCAAGCCATGTCTTCCCTGGACCGGAAACAAGCCAAAGGTCCACAAGAGACACTTTAACTTACAGGCTCTAGGTACCCCTAGTACCTTATACTTGGGACTTATCAGTAAGTTAACCTATGCCAGTTGGGTATTAGCCAATTATACATACACTTTTAGGGGTCTGAACACCTGCACTGAAGCCTAGTCAGCAGGGCCCAGTGCATTACAGAGTCATTACCCCAGTACCTAATAGTCAAAAAGTGGGGCAAAAAAGTGAGGGTGAACCTGCAAACAAAGCCATTTCCTCACACTTTATATATATCTTTCTCTTGTGACTGATTACATCTTGGTACATTTCGTGTATGTACTATCCATTTCTCTTCCAGAAAATTCTATTGTATTGCAGTGGTATTTAAATAGTGATTTACATACCCATTTTCAATACCTAAAACACTTTATAGGTGGTCCAATTTAATTATTTATTATATCATTTCCCACTCTTGGTAAAGTTGTGAAGCATTTCAATTTATATCAGGTTCCTTGGTGCCTTTCAGAGTGTATGAATGAAACAGCATTGCTAGTAGTATAAACTATATGGGACGTGAAAGGTGAGATGTGTGAGGTTTGAACCATGTGATGGAAGCTTGATGCATGTAATGTCACTGCGCATGAGCAAGGGGTGTAGCAGAGAGTGTGAGAATGGATGCTATTATCACAACACAAAAAGGGGGTTTAACGGGAGCAAATGACCAGACCGATTGCACACAACTTTCAAAACACAAACAAGCACATCTATGGTCCCGAGAATGCCTCAGAATGTCATAGCAAGGTCACGGGTCGGGCAGAAACATGTTGACCAGTCTTGCACAGGGGTGAAGTTTCACTCCCCCTAAATCTTTTTAATATATTCCTTGGAGGCACCAGAATAAAGCCTAGATTTAGCCTTCCAAGAGATAGTTTTAATCCACTTCACACACATTTAGCACTCTGCACTCCTCACCATACCATTATTTTCACAAGAGCCAGCATTATCTGAAAACACCTCAAGATCTCCTTTCTATCATAGAGAGTTGTAGCCCACACTAGGTATCATTGGTCCTGGTGTGAGAAGGGACCCGATTTTAAAGCATGCCACCTAAGGATGGGTGAGGGTTCTAACCCTTAACAAAATAATTGCTTGTGAGTACAGATACACATTGTTTCTGTTAACAACATGTACCTCGCTGTGCTTGTTAATGGACGCCATTGCACATGCAGGTACGTATCAACTTTAGGGTGGACAGTATCAATTGTAGAACAGTCCATTGAAGTGCATCAATGGTGTCATCCAGTGCATATAAAGTTGGAGTGGGTCCAGACTTCCGCTGAAGGAATATCGAGTGGTTGCAATATTGTGACCAGAATATGAAAGATCATATCATTACATCAGTGCAAACCTTACTCCAGAGCTGGACACCGTCTTACCAAAAATACTCACAATGTATCTGAAAAGTTAACAACATTGTGCCAATGTATTAACCACACTGCAAGAATGATATAAAAATTTCAAGAATTAAAACTATTATGCTAAAGTAAGCATTGAAAAGAAACAGGTACCATTGTACCAAGAATGACCACCATATGTCAAGAATTACCATTGCCTCCAATATGCATGTACAGATTTACCATATCACTCAGCAATCCTAAATGCATGCACTCAGTAATCCAAACCACACATTTGTATTTGTCCCATTACTCAGTAATCAATGAGTGTATATTTATATTTGGCCAGTCACTCAATATTCCTAAGTGCATGTTCAAAAGTGCTCTAGCACTCATTCTTATTGAATGTTTCTTCAGGTTTGCCCTCAGAAATCTTGACTGCCAGGCCTGATTTGCACCATTACTTAGTAGATTTGGCTGCATGGGTAGATTTGTGCCATCACCGATTAGTCCTAGTGCAAGCTCAGAATTGCACCTTCAGTCTGTAACAATTTGTGCATGTTGAGATTTTCAGTATTACTCACTAATCACTACTCAGGAATACTGCCACATTCCATTTGCAAACATACCAACAAAAATGCCATATTTACTAATATTACAGTACGTCGTTTTTTTATATGTAAATGGCATTATGTTTATGCAGATGGGGGGCGCTAGTGAGCCCGAAGCAAAATGGCTGCACTTTAATGCAGCTCCACTGGTTGTAACGCTGATCCTGATGAGAACTATCCTTTCTGGTGGGTGCTGTGACCCCTAGCGCACCGTAAACGTAGAGTGAGCACCTGGAGAGCGACAGGCAATGAGATCGAGCGCACTGTA
>CAWUFW010027410.1:0-26913 GCA_963921515.1 Calotriton arnoldi | reverse complement strand
ACCACTACTACCACCCTTAGCCAGGGGGCAGGAAGCCTACCACTACTACCACCCTTAGCCAGGGGGCAGGATGCCTACCACTACTACCACCCTTAGCCAGGGGGCAGGATGCCTACCACTACTACCACCCTTAGCCAGGGTGGCAGGATGCCTACCACTACTACCACCCTTAGCCAGGGGGCAGGATGCCCACCACTACTACCACCCTCACCCAGGGGGCAGGATGCCCACCACTACTACCACCCTTAGCCAGGGGGCAGGAAGCCTACCACTACTACCACCCTTAGCCAGGGGGCAGGATGCCCACCACTACTACCACCCTCACCCAGGGGGGCAGGATGCCCACCACTACTACCACCCTCACCCAGGGGGGCAGGATGCCTACCACTACTACCACCCTTAGCCAGGGGGCAGGATGCCCACCACTACTACCACCCTTAGCCAGGGGGCAGGAAGCCTACCACTACTACCACCCTCACCCACGGGGGCAGGATGCCTACCACTACTACCACCCTTAGCCAGGGGGCAGGAAGCCTACCACTACTACCACCCTTAGCCAGGGGGCAGGATGCCTACCACTACTACCACCCTTAGCCAGGGGGCAGGATGCCTACCACTACTACCACCCTTAGCCAGGGTGGCAGGATGCCCACCACTACTACCACCCTCACCCAGGGGGCAGGATGCCCACCACTACTACCACCCTTAGCCAGGGGGGCAGGATGCCCACCACTACTACCACCCTCACCCAGGGGGGCAGGATGCCCACCACTACTACCACCCTCACCCAGGGGGGCAGGATGCCTACCACTACTACCACCCTTAGCCAGGGGGCAGGATGCCCACCACTACTACCACCCTTAGCCAGGGGGCTGGATGCCTACCACTACTACCACCCCCACTCATAGGATGGACAATGCATGACACAACAAGCACACCACAACCTAGGGAATGCAAGATTAAGACATCCCCCCACCACCATGACAAGCGTGTGAGCAGGCTGTGTCAAATGCCTACAACACCGAACATGACTTTGAACATACAATGTGACCCCCTAGCACATGTGCCACACATATATGTGTGTGGCACCCACAATGCAAGCAGCCCATGACCATTGTGGCAATGGGGCCTAAACCCCCATCATCACAGTGACCACAAGGTAAGTGTGGGGTCCATAGCTGAAGCACATTTTGACCATTGTGGCAATGGGGTCTAAACCCCCATCATCACAGTGACCAAAAGGCAAGTGTGGGGTCCATAGCTGAAGCACATTTTGACCATTGTGGCAATGGGGACTAAACCCCCATCATCACAGTGACCAAAAGGCAAGTGTGGGGTCCATAGCTGAAGCACATTTTGACCATTGTGGCAATGGGGTCTAAACCCCCATCATCACAGTGACCAAAAGGCAAGTGTGGGGTCCATAGCTGAAGCACATTTTGACCATTGTGGCAATGGGGTCTAAACCCCCATCATCACAGTGACCAAAAGGCAAGTGTGGGGTCCATAGCTGAAGCACATTTTGACCATTGTGGCAATGGGGTCTAAACCCCCATCATCACAGTGACCAAAAGGCAAGTGTGGGGTCCATAGCTGAAGCACATTTTGACCATTGTGGCAATGGGGTCTAAACCCCCATCATCACAGTGACCAAAAGGCAAGTGTGGGGTCCATAGCTGAAGCACATTTTGACCATTGTGGCAATGGGGTCTACACCCTCATCATCACAGTGACCAAAAGGTAATTGTTGACAAAGAAAGAGCTGCAACTGCCAAACTGCATGGATCATTCCTGGTCACAGAACCAAAAACTCATCTGTGGCAAAGTAGTGTATGTGTCCCATTGCAACATAAATTGGGGGAGCCAAATACTGCAGTGCAAATGAAACATTCCTTTGGCCATGTGCAGACAAACAACACCCATGGGGGCTGAGACCGTCAACAGTCATCAATGACACAATGACAGAAGTGACCATCAGAATGCAGAACCACATATTTGCACCAATGGGCACACAAATGCAGATACCCTGTGGAGACAGCAGATGTGAGGTGAACAGATACCATACCATGGCAGCAATGGGACACACACACCATGATCACTGTGCTGACCGATGACCTAGGAGTCCCAGGGACAGCAGGGGAAACACACCAAACAACATACAGCCAATGGCACACCCAAGATATGCCAATGCAGTGGTGCAGATGCACAAACACAAACAGGCAGACCAACACTGTCATCATACACAGCAGGTGAGGGGTGGGGGTGCCAGTGTCCCCAGGCAACAACACAACACATGAGGAGAGCTGAATACCAATCATACAGATGTGCATACACTGCCACACTAAGGTAACTCATGGATCCAAATCCCCTATGTGGGCAAGCAGGCATTGACAGGTGAGAGGGAGCACAAAACACACATGTCACACAGGCACGTAGGAACAACAACTGACACAGCAAGTCACAGACACACCACAGCACCACCCCCAGGGCCCCCACAATGTGGTGACCCTGGGCTGAATAAAAATACCACTGTGATGACAAAGCTAAATGTCGTTCACACTGTGAACCACAGTCAGGTGTCCTGAGCAACAAACTACCATCACACCTACACAAGCACAAATCAATCAGCATGGCCAGTAAGCCAAGGCCAACATGGAGGCAGGGGCCTAGCCGGGCAACAACTCTCATCTGCACACACTCAAGACCACACCCTCGACCTCCAACAATGTGCAGCAGTGAAGTACACATGCACTGGTGACATTGCACATGCACCCATGACTATTCCAGGGTGGTGGGTGGGAACCAAGGTGTAGAAACACATCACACATGGACACTCAACAAGACTCCTGAATGTCTGACACACTGCACACTACGCTGTACATGGACATGACGGCAATACCACACCGACCAATGGGATCCCAGCCACAGTCACACACCAATGAAGAAGCCAAGGTCACCCACAAAGAACACACATAGACAACAACCAACATTGCAGCCCGGACCCTAAGGAGTGCCAGCAGTCACACACACAACGTGTCACAATCACTGAAAGATAACACAAACTGGAAATCACATGACAGGGGCAAACAACAAGTGCCAAAGGGAAACCTGACTGTGACCCATATGCGTCTGCACAAAAACTCTGCCCTGACAGCAAACACACCTATGGGTGACACCCTGATGACCAGTAATGTGCCATGCACCCACATCACAGAGAACACCGGGAGAAGACTTTGGGGGAACATAGCTCAAGTCAGCAAGCATCACAAACAGGTACAACACTAGGGATCACAGCATGCGCAGATGAATGGAAGTGAACACACAGACATGCACATACAACACACACCTTGGGCGCAGGCAATGTCACACGTGTACACACTGCCATGAGGGGACTCCACTCCTGTGTGAGGAAAGCTGTGCCATATGTTGCCTCAGTAGGGCCCCATCATGTCAGCTGAGCACTTGGTCACACAATCAACAATTAGCACCAAATGAGGGCTCCCATCACATCAGCCTGGTCATGGATGTGCCAACGGAATCATCAGCACAGATCCAACACACTTGTATAGCAATGTTGCACTGACTACACGGATGAGTCCCTCCCCATTGATGCCCAAACCTGCATGTCCACTGGAGATGGCAACACGGTCAGGGAAGTAGACAAATGCAACGATGGCAGGCACAACAGATGTGCAGGGGTGGAAGCCACAGATATGAAATTGCCAATGTAAGTAGGAAACCCATTGCCAAATACTGAACACATGACACCCTCAGATGCTGCTATTGATGACATGGATACACCACATGATAGGACACATTCCCCCTGGACCACATGGGTTCCTGCACAGTAACACTTCATAATCATGAGACCAGATATCACCATCACTGCAGCAAGGGCATGGTTAGCTGCACCAACAACATGTACATCTGAAGCATGAGCACTAGAGAAAAGAAAGTTGCTTTATTCAGCATATGTGTTGTTTGATAACGACGTCCAGAAGAAATTAGAGCAAAGGCCAATGGCCAGTCCATTGTCAAAGTTCAAACAGGGTGACACTGGCAGATGTCACCCTACGCATGCCTGCACAATACCAGGGACAATCCACTAGGAGGGGCAACCGGGGGCAGGCCAGGCACCGCAGGGACAGGATCAGGGCTCACCAGGGGGAGTCAGGGAAGGGGTGGTGGGTGCTGGAGAGCCACTGACAACTGCAGTGGAGGTGTCTGACATGGTGTGTGCCGGCACAACTGGGGGCATGACTCAGATGTCGTGGGTGCCGGCACAACTGCAGTGGACCCTGCAGATGGGGTGGACAGGTCCGCCACTGCAGTGCCCAAGTCAGACAGGGCGGTAGTGGACTCCACTGCAGTGCCTACCTCCAGGGGAGGAGAATGGGGAACAGGCAAGGTGGGTTGGACAGAGGGGGAGGACACCCTCACCACATCAGTGGCACAGACAAGCGCAGCGGGGGTGTGGTGCTGGGAGAGCAAGTGGCAGGGGAGAAGGCCGGATCCTCTTGGGGATGGTATATCTGTGGGTGGGGGAACCTGGGGCAGGGTGTGGTGGGGGCACCTGTGCAGTGGGGGCCTGAGGGATGGAGGACGGAGACCTTGTGCCTGAGCTGCAGGGCGGTGGCGGGGTCTTGCTCTTACCACTCCGGGGGACTTGCGGGTGGGGGCCTCAGTCCGTCTGCGCCTGGGGGAGGGTGTCCGGGGGCGAGGGGCACTCTGCTCCGTGTGGGTGGGCTTCCTCTTCCCCCGGGATGCTGGGGCAGCTTCATCGGTGGGGAAGAGGCCGAGGTCACAGAGGAAGAGCTGCTGTGACTTTGGGGTTGCAGGTGAGGCAAGGGAGGGTGCTTTGGAGGGAGAGGGAACTGAGGACTGCGCAGTGCATGTGGATGCGTGTGTGTGTTCCAGGGCCCCATCCCCTGTGAGTCTGGCTTCAGTCCCCTGAATGTGCGTGCGTGTGCGTTTTGTCATTGGCGTGTGTGTCAGTGTGCTGGATGTGTGTGTGCTGGTGTGTGCCTGTGCCAGTGTGTGTGTGCCTGGGATGGGTAAGGTGCTGGGGAGTGTGGATGGAGCAGAGGCAGGAGGGGTGAGGGACCGTTTGAGGAGGGACACTGCTGCCGTCAGGGAGGAGTCCATGGACCTATTGCCCCTCTGTAGGTCAGACATGCCCGATGAGATGCCCTCCATGAACGACACCAGCTGAGTCAACAGCGCGGTGTGCGCATGGAGGACACTCAGCATGGCTGTCTGCCCTACATGGAGCTGGCGAAGGAGGTACACAGACTCCTCACTCAGGGCAGCAGGGGACACAGGGGCAGGGGGTGCGGTGCCTGGCCCAAAGGAGACACGCTCCCGGACATGGGAGCCTCCACGGACCTGGGGAATGGGAGCCGATGGGAGGGCGGTGGTGGTGCTGGTGGTGGCGGGGACAGCAACACTAGCTGGGGTGTGGTGGCTGCTGACACCCGCCTCCACAAGGGAGTCATCCTCCGAGTTGCTCTGGTCCTCAGCTGAGGTGGATGCTGCTGAGGACTCCTCGGTGTGGCTCCCTCGCCCTCCGTGCCACTGGGTCCCTCCGACCACTCCTCGGCTGCTGACCCAGTCTGGCTCTCCGGCTCCTCCTGGTCCGTGGAGCTATCCCCTTCCGTGGCCGTGGATGTATCTGCAAACAATGGGGAAACAGACAGACATCAGTCACCTGCACATAACGCACACACCACTGTGAGCACAGCACATCACAGAGCAAGCCCTGGCATCATTAGTTGTACATTGCTAAAAGTGCACTAATTGAACAGGAGAAGTCAATTGTCAGTCTGATGCCAAGCATGGCACTCACATCCCACATGGCCTTGCACCCATCTGTCTGGTGTCTGTTGGATTGCAACACCCCAGTGTTGACACATGCACCAAGTACACAGTAGTTGGACAGTGCAGAGGACACGGTGTGGACACATCACAGCTCTTGCCACTGAGTCAGTACAGGTTTACGGATGTAAGGGATGCCCAGAGTCAAATAGGAAATGCATGTGATGCATACCAGCGACAGACACCATGATGCACCCATGTCCTGATAGCCAGCGCCACTATGGTGTGCATGTAGCACATGTCACTCCCCTGCAGGATCACCAATCAGTAGACACATGCCATGGCGGAGGCATGACTGCAAAGTCATACATCACTGTCTCAGTGATGTATGACTTTGCAGCCAGACAACAACACTCTGCACTGTGTCACAATAGTAGGTCATGGGGAATGCAAGTCCTGGAGCTGCACAAGTGCACATGTACATCCCCCCACAACACATCCTCTTAACCCTCATCTGTCCAGGTCATACCTATTGGACATATGGGAGACCTGTGACACTACCCTCTGAACCTGAGCCCCTCACACTCTGCTGTGCATGGGGAACAGCTGCCTGAACTTCACATTTACATGCCCCATTCTGCATGGGCAGCTGATCAGACACCTATGTGTCACACAAGTATCGTCTCCTATGGTCACATCTCCAGTGGCATGCTGAGCCCCTACCAAGAAACTCCACAGCAGTCCTGGCGACTAATCCACAGCACACTGACACAGAGGCAGACACCTGAGGGGTCAAATCACTGTGCACAATGTGTCCGCTGATACACGGGAGTGGGAGTACAGAGTGTATTGTATGGCCTGGAGTAGGCATGACTGTCCAGCCCCACATGAATGAGGGATGAGCCCTGGACTGTAGGCAGCTGGCTAAGTATGTGTGACACACGTCATATACATACTCCTGGGGCCCAAACATTGTTCCCACCCGCAGCATGGGTGTGTGCCAGGTACCCCAGCCACATGTGGTGGATCAGCTCAGCAATTGGACCACAGATCAAAGTAACACGCTGAATACATGTCAGAATACAGGCATTGTGTAAGCAATGGACCCACCCATGATGCCCACCACAGAGTCAGGGAAACAGATGCTGTCTCCCACCTTGAGTCAAGCAAACTGCAAGGACACAGTCCTAAGTGACAGAATTCCCTGCATGTAAGGGCCACACCTGGGTATCAGATGAGGAGTGGGCAGTGCACAATAGAGGGACATGGCTCCTGGACAACATGACTGCTGTACTGTGGCAGTTCAACCTGGCCCGAGGAGGGCACATAGCATGTTAGACAGAGTACACAGTGCAGTCTTTGACTCACCCCCTCCTTGCTGCTCTCTGGCCTTCAGCTGCCCATCCAGGTCTGGAAAGACCACCGCCAGGATCCTGAGCATGTGGGGGTCAGGGTCCGTGTTCCGCCCCTCCTGCGAGGAGGCGACAGCTTCAGCTGGACCCGTGCAATCCTCCGGGTCCAGCCCCGAAGGTCCTGCCACCTCTTTTGGCAGTTGCGGATCCGGCGCTTGTAGACCCCCACGGACCGGACAGCCCGGACGATGTCCTTCCATATCTCATGCTTCCGATGGGCAGAAGCCTGTCAGGATGACAAAGTGATAAGGCCATTACTACACATGCAACATATCCGTGCATGACACAGTTGCATATACATGTCACAATCACAGGGGCACATGGTGTACCCAGGCAGTGCACGGCTGCCCATGGACAGTTTTCCAGAAGTCACTACATGGTATCATTGCATGGGGAGTAAAACCCTGTTCAGAAGCACTGTCACTGCACCATACCTGTCCAGTGCAAGTCACTACACACTATGGGGGTGACAACTACTCAGTGAGCCTGCTAGCCAGTGGTGTGCTGACTCTCAGCCTTGCTAGTCAGACAAAATGCACATTCAGAAAGGCAGTGCACAGAACACTCACCTGCTCCCCTGGTGTCCCATACAGCTTGCTGTACTGTGGAAGTAGGCTGTCCAGCAGGGCCTGGTTCTCCTCAAGGCTGAAGGCTGGGGCTCTCTCCACAGTACGTGCCATTGCAGGGTCCAGAGGGGCAGAGACAGCAGCAGTGCAGTGGCAGATGTCGTCCTGGAGCATGTAGTGCAGGCAAGTGGGCTCTCAGGGGAACAGGCAGCAATATATATGTGCTGGAGAGGCAGATACTGTCCCTTGTGTCCAAAGTGATAGGTCCAAGTCGTTTGCATCTTCTGAATCTGGCCAATCCATGGAATAGCAGCACCAAAACACGCCCACAGCATCCTTCAAAATTTCAACTTCATGACATACATGATTTTGCAACATTGTTGTGGGTGACCAACTGATTTTCCAGCAACCGACTCGTTCGAAATTCGAAAACGCGTCCGTTGCCAGGCAAGCCCATTGTCAATGGGTGCGCACCGATCGGTCGATTGAGGTACAACGCGCACAGGGGTACAACGCGTACCCGCACACATTGAAAGCAATGGGCCGGCCGGAGGCACCGATCGGTCCATTGAGGTACAACGCGCACAGGGGTACAACGCGTACCCGCACACATTGAAAGCAATGGGCCGGCCGGAGGCACCGATCGGTCCATTGCTGTTCAACGCGCACAGGGGTACAACGCGTACCCGCACACATTGAAAGCAATGGGCCGGCCGGAGGCACCGATCGGTCCATTGCTGTTCAACGCGCACAGGGGTACAACGCGTACCCGCACACATTGAATGCAATGGGCCGGCCGGAGGCACCGATCGGTCCATTGCTGTTCAACGCGCACAGGGGTACAACGCGTACCCGCACACATTGAATGCAATGGGCCGGCCGGAGGCACCGATCGGTCCATTGCAGTTCAACGCGCACAGGGGTACAACGCGTACCCGCACACATTGAATGCAATGGGCCGGCCGGAGGCACCGATCGGTCCATTGCTGTTCAACGCGCACAGGGGTACAACGCGTACCCGCACACATTGAATGCAATGGGCCGGCCGGAGGCACCGATCGGTCCATTGCAGTTCAACGCGCACAGGGGTACAACGCGTACCCGCACACATTGAATGCAATGGGCCGGCCGGAGGCACCGATCGGTCCATTGCTGTTCAACGCATCACTGTATATGTGACTGGCATAGGTCAGCATGCCTGTCTCAGATGGACATGTGCCAGCCACAGATAGCTCCCAGGGAGTGAGGGGCACACCTACATCACGACAGCCTGTCCAAACCTTATCATAAGGCATGTAAGGCTGCATTTCCTATTGTGTGTATGTTGGTGTACATGTTGTCCTGTGGGTGTCACCTGTGGGCAGCCACCCCCAGGCTGTGCACGTGTTAATGGGGACAGGATCCTGGGTGTTACGTGTACGTGACCACTGTGATGTGCAACTGTTCATATCTGTGCATGTGTCATGGTCACATTTCACAGTGGTGTTTGTGTATGTCATGTCACATACCCCGTGAGTCCCATGTGGGACGGTATGTTTGAGCCAGGGTGTCCCAGTGGCACAATAGTGATGGCCCTCCACAGTCTTTGTGCATGTAGTGTTTACAATGTCTCTGATTTCATGTGCACAATGGGAGACAGTCTCCACATCCACGTTGTGTGTGCATGGACTCTGATGTTGTGCGTGTGTGTCACAGACGTCCATGGCTCTCCTGCCATGGCAAGTGTGGCCACTACCTGTGGGGGTCATGTTTGTTTTGTTGTGGTGTACACATGATACTCCAGGTGATGCCAGTGTCCATGTGGCATTACAGGGTCCCTGGGAATGTGCCTGTCGTTGAGCTGTGGTGCCTGGGGCACATCTGTCCTCACATGTCACTGGGGGTGACTGTGACACAGCATCATGATATCCAATGGGCCAACCTGGGACAAATTGATGCCACCTGTAGGACCGTGTTGACAGATGTTGGCCATGTATGTACCATACATGTCGTTCCGGTACTGCACACTTCATGTAGTTGTGCCTCATGATGATGTATATTGGGATCTTGAGTGTGTTCAATGCCGCATATGTGGGGTGACTGACGATCTTGCTTACTTCTCCTCTGCACTGCAGGGCTCCTGCTGTCCATCGGCCATTCCCAGACCTGGCAACGATGGTGGAACGGGACAGCATCCGACGGTACCGCTTCACCAGGCAGCTGATTGAGGATTTTGCAGTGCAGTTGTCCCCACATTTGCAGCCTGGCCGGCCGTATCCTACAGCGCTGACCCCCAAGGTGAAGGTGATGGCAGCCCTACACTTCTTTGCCACCGGTACCTTCCAACATACTGTGGCGTCTGCTGGTGGGATGTCACAGACCATGTTCAGCCGTGTGCTCCGCGATTTCTTGGCGGCAATGTTGCTCTTCCTGAACCGGTACATCTATTTCCCTAGACTGCGACGACTCACTGACGTGAAGAGTGACTTTTATGCCCTGGGGAGGATGCCGCATGTCATTGGCTCCATTGATGGGACACATGTGGCTTTGGTACCACCACAGGCCCAGGAGCAGGCCTACAGGAACCGCAAGCACTACCACTCGGTCAATGCACTGGTGGTGTGTCTTGCAGACATGACCATCACACACGTGTGTGCCCGTTTCCCTGGTTCAGCACACGATGCCTTTGTGATGAGGAGTAGTCGCATCCCCAGGTTGATGGCACAGATGCAGAACCAGCGTGCCTGGCTTGTCGGTGTGTACTGACTTTGTGCCATTGTGTGTGATCTGATCTGTAGTATTCCGCCCACTTTTCCAAGTCAGCTGATGTGCACTTGTCTGTCCGTAGGTGACTCGGGATACCCCAACATGCCGTGGTTGCTGACACCCCTCAGGAACCCTGTGACACCTGCCCAGATGCGCTACAATGAGGCACATGGTCGGACCAGGAGAGTGATTGAGCGGACCTTTGGTCTCCTGAAGAGCCGCTTCCGCTGCCTGGACAAGACCGGAGGGTCCCTCCCATATGCCCCTGCGAAAGTGTGCAAGATTATCATCGTCTGCTGCATGCTCCACAACCTGGCAGTGCGGAAGGAGTTGCCTCTCATCCAGGATGACGATGACCAACATCCGCCACCTGTGGAGGATCCTGGCCTGGACCACGATGCCAGTGACGATGATGATGATGTTGGTGATGGTGATGTCCGCACACAGCTCATCACCAACTTCTTTAGCTGAATGTGAGTATCCTGAGGTGTCATGTGAATGATGTGAGTTGGCATGATGTGTGGGTGGTGCTCTGGTGCTGTTGGAGTGTGTCCATGGGCTACTTGACAGGATGTGTGTTGCGATGTGTGGTGACAGGTGGGCTGTACTCCCCAACAGTGTTGACATGCTAACTTGGTTCTGGGTGGGTATCTTGTAACATGTATTGTGCATGAGTTTTGCTGTTCTGTCCTGTACTGCATTGCTTTTGACTGTGTGTCATTTCTGTCCTTCACAGGGTACTTTCAGATTCGTTTGGTCAACTGTGTCCACCGACGACGTGATTGCACATCCAGGCTGGTAGCTGTTGTGTCCCTACAGGTGATGTGCGCCACACCCATGGACTTCCTTCTGTCTACAGTTGTTGACTGTGTGCCCGCTACCAGGTGGGGTTACCTTGCATCTGTAGTGGTTACGGCATGTTGCTACTGTGTAATAAACCTGTGCTTCACTTAGTGATGTGCGTTGTCTGTGGTCACACATTTGACTGCCATTTGCTTACTGCACCTGTGGGCTACTTGACTACAACTGGGAATGGGTGTGGTGTCTGTGCATTGCACCGTCTTCCCTGGCAACATCAGTGTAGGCAATGAGTCAGATGGCCTAGGTGTGTATGTGTTGTGTAGCCCTGGTGGTGTGTCTCCCTCATATGTGTCACGTTGCCTGTACTCACATGCCTGTGTTGTCCTTGCTGTTGCAGTTCGCATACACAGTGTAATTTTGCAGTTCATCATCCCCATAACAGCACCCACGTTGGAATCACGACAGAGGCAAGTATGGTGTATTAGTGTGTTTATTGTGTTACATCTGTGATAATAGTGCATAGGATTGATTGTGCTGTACATGAATCTTGCAATCCCAAGTTCCTAGATGAATAGAAAGTCCAGGTAGACAGGATCCCCAGTATCGGGGCCACAGTTGTCTGACACATTGTTCCAACTTGTACTCCCCATGCAATGTGTGGGAGTAGTGTTGCCATCAACAGGGTGAACAGTCTGTGCACAAAGGCGAAAATCCAGAACAGGTTCAGGCTTCCTGGGAGTTGCGCTTGGCCATCAGCCTCTCACTTTCCCCTCCTCGGACGACCCCTCTTCTTGGGGGGGCCTCAAGTGCAGGCTGCTGCGGTGCAGGGGACTCTCCGCCAGAGTCCTCCTCCCTCCCTGTGGCAGTTGCAGTTTGTTCGGTACCAGATGTTGTTGGCACACAGGGAGGTGTGGACTGGTTGCTGTTCATCTGGCGGAGGCATTGTAAAATGTCCCTGTGCACCGCCGTCATCTCATGTAGTACATCCCACTTGGACTCCACGCGGGACATGTGGGAGTCCACACGTGACATGTGTGACTCCACGTGGGACATGTGGGAGTCCAAGCGGGCATGATGGGCAGCCTGCTGCTGTTTGATGTCTCTGAGGAGCCCCACTACCTGGCTGAGCTCTCCGGTGCTGGACTGGTACGCATCAGCTATGCGTACCAGTTGTGGGTCTTCATGCACACCAGCAACGTCTGCAAGCAGCGACCTCTGTCTCCCACCCCTGCTGACATGTGCAGTGTGTGCAGTTGCACGCACAGATAACCCTGGTCCACCTTGGGGGTTGGTGGTGGTGGTGGTGTCCATGGCCCCAGGTTGGTCCAGGGTCACTGCGCTGGTGTTGTTCCTTATTCTGTCCATGTCGGCAGGGATGGTATTCGTGGTGACAGTCGTTGGAGGGGTGGGTGCAGGGGGTGCAGCTGGTGGACCTGCTGGTGCTGCAGCTGGTGGTCCTGCTGGTGCAGCATGTTGACTTGCACCGGATGTGCCAGGTTGTTCATCGTCCGAGGAGGACAGAGGCTGTACGACGCCAGTGAGCTCGGCATCCTCTTGAGCCTGGGACTGGGACTCCTCAGCGTCTGCTGCTGTGTCCCTATCATCACCTGTTTTTGGGAGACACAAACAATGTATGTCATGTTTCTGCAGGCATCAGTGGTTGACACACCTGACAGTTGTGACTGTGCCTCGGGGTGCGGGCCTGTACATTGTATTGTCCTAAGTCGTCACAGTCAGGGGTTGATATTGGTGTGGCACATTGTCCTGCATTATTTGGGCATTTCTATGTATTCTCTGGGGTGTGAACATGGTCTGCATTGATTGTGTTTGGTTGACAGCCAGACCTCCTTCCCACCCACCCACCCACCCAGTCAGTTATCCCACCATGGAACGTGCTTGCATTGCAGGGAGTGTAAGTTGTCTCTCAGGATGTCAGTCAGTGGTGTCCTGCTGTTTGTTGGTGCACAGTTGGCAGCAGGGCCTTGTGCTCCCCACAGCAGTAGCCAGTGTCAGCCATCTTGTGAGTCCTTCTCCACTCCCTGTGATGTGAGCATGGTTCAGGGTGGTGTTGATGGGCCAGTTGTGAGGCTGAGCAATGTCTGTGACTACGACTCCCATCATGCTATTGCCTCCACCCCCTTCCCAGCATGCCCATGCTTCCTTCCTTTTGACTCTGCTTCCCTGTGGGGTGGGCTGGCTGTGCTGACAGGATGGCTGGGAGTGTTGTCCTGGCAGTTGTTTGGCTAAGAGTCCCAAGAGTGTCCCTGTGCTTCACACAACATAACCCAGGGTGGTGGTGCTTTGTGGGATCTTGTGTTAGGATGGAGGGCATTGCATTCTACCAGGTGGGTACTGTGGAGTTTGTGTTGGGGGGTGTGAGGGGAGGTGCTGGTGACTATGGTCAGTGCTGCAAGTCCCCCTTCCCACCCAGCCAGCCAGCCAGATATCCCACCATGGAACGTGCTTGCATTGCAGGGAGTGTAAGTTGTCTCTCAGGATGTCAGTCAGTGGTGTCCTGCTGTTTGTTGGTGCACAGTTGCCAGCAGGGCCTTGTGCTCCCCACAGCAGTAGCCAGTGTCAGCCATCTTGTGAGTCCTTCTCCACTCCCTGTGATGTGAGCATGGTTCAGGGTGGTGTTGATGGGCCAGTTGTGAGGCTGAGCAATGTCTGTGACTACGACTCCCATCATGCTATTGCCTCCACCCCCTTCCCAGCATGCCCATGCTTCCTTCCTTTTGACTCTGCTTCCCTGTGGGGTGGGCTGGCTGTGCTGACAGGATGGCTGGGAGTGTTGTCCTGGCAGTTGTTTGGCTAAGAGTCCCAAGAGTGTCCCTGTGCTTCACACAACATAACCCAGGGTGGTGGTGCTTTGTGGGATCTTGTGTTAGGATGGAGGGCATTGCATTCTACCAGGTGGGTACTGTGGAGTTTGTGTGGGGGGGGTGAGGGAGGTGCTGGTGACTATAGTCAGTGCTGCAAGTCCCCCTTCCCACCCAGCCAGCCAGATAGCCCACCATGGAACGTGCTTGCATTGCAGGGAGTGTAAGTTGTCTCTCAGGATGTCAGTCAGTGGTGTCCTGCTGTTTGTTGGTGCACAGTTGGCAGCAGGGCCTTGTGCTCCCCACAGCAGTAGTCAGTGTCAGCCATCTTGTGAGTCCTTCTCCACTCCCTGTGATGTGAGCATGGTTCAGGGTGGTGTTGATGGGACAGTTGTGGGGGGCAATATGTGTGACTGCGACTCCCATGATGCTATTGGCTACACTGACTTGGCCAGCATACACAGAATTCCTTCCTTTGAGTGGTCTTCACTGTGTGTTGGTGTTGTTGTGGTGGCTACATGTGTGGATGTGTGTGTTAGTTCTATTTGTGCCACTGCCTAGCTGTAGTTGTGGTTGTGTTTGTACATGTGTTGGCACAGTTGGATGTGACTTTTTTGATGGCATGTGTTGTGTTTATCTGACTGACATACACATTTTGGGATGATTCTGTTCTAGTTGCTGTGTAATTGCTATGTGTGCATGGTTTGACTCTCCCTTGACAGTGATGTGTGTGTTTTGTGGCAGTTTATTGTGTACATTTGTTGTGTACTCACCAGGCTCTGGGATGTTCTCTAGTCCATATACGCTCACTGGCGGAAGGATGGCCCGCACCTTCTCCTCCCAGGGCCTGAGGTATATTGGCTTGGCAGGAGGGCCACTGCCGGTATGTTGGCTGTTGATGTAGTCTATCTTCAGCAGGTCCCGTACCCTCCTGCGCACGTCATACCACCTGTTCTGGATGTCCGTCTTTGTGCGCCGACATGGTGATTGGGCGTTCACCCTGTTGATGATCCTCTCCCACATCTTGGTTTTCTGCGACATGGGGGTCTGTTGGACCAGAGTGCCAAACAGCTGTGGCTCCACCCTGAGGATCTCGTCTACCAGGACTTCCAATTCACAATCTAGGAACTTGGGATTCTTCTTGGGGGGCATGGTGATGGGTGGTGATGGTGAGTGATGTGTGTGTTGGTGTGCAGGTGAGGGTGTGTGAGTGTGTGTTTTGCTGGGTGTATGTGAGGTAGGTATTTGTTGGTGTGCTGATGGTGTGTGGCTTGTGTGAGGGGTGAGCTGTGGGTGTGTGGTTGCTTTCTCTTGGGTGCTGGCAGTGGAATGGCATTTGCAAAGGCTCATGGTAGTGATTTGTGTCCTTTATATAGGTGGAGTTGTGGGTGTGTCTTTGTTCTCTGTCCCCACCCCCCCAGTATTTATTGGCTTGCTAATTGCTTGTTTGGCCTTTTTTGGGTGATTTTTCCTTTGTGCTGTTTGTGTATGTTGGAAACGTTCTTGTGACCGAGTCGGACCCTGCATTGGTCTCGTACGGTGTTCTCCGTTTCGTTCACGCTGTGTTTGTGCAGTTTTGTATGCTGCGTACGCGTCGGTCGCGGTGTATTGTGTTGCTTCGGCTCGGTTTTGTATGCGTGTCGGTCGTACGGCTTGTCCTCCGTCCGACTCGGTCGGGTTTTTCGCGCCTTGCATCGTACTTTGCGGGTTGGAGTTGGCGGGTACGATTCGGTCGGATTTGTTCCGGGTGCGTGTCGGTCGGTAGTATTCGCGTGTTTTTCCGGCCGGATTGCTATTTTCCGAGCGGCTCGGTCGGTCGGCTTGGTTTCCTGACGTGTCGGTCGGATTTATCGCGGCTTGCATCGTACTTGGCGTGTCGGGCGCCACTGGTTCGTGTCGGTCGGTAATTTTTCCGGCTCCGAGTCGGTCGGTGCTTTTTCCGGCCCGAATCGGAATCGACCCCTTTGTGTAATTATGAGCCATTCACGGTAAAAGTTTAAGGCAAATGGTGCAATTTGTGGTAAAAGTTTAATTAAGTAAATGCACAGGCACAACAGCTGTTGATTGTGGTGTTCTTGTTTAAATTCATCTTTGCACCAAAAATTGATGCAAGAACGCATTTCACACTAAAATATAGCACGAAATAATGGATTTGCATTCCACGTAATGACAAGTAACACATTATTTTGACATAATTTCGCTTAATTACGCGAAAGCAAATTATGTGAATTTCGCACACACCTCGTTGCAATAGACCGGTATGGAGTCACTGTTTTAAACTGTATTTCTTTTGTAGAGGAAAGTCAATGGAGTGCTGCCATTAGCTACATCCTATTCGGTACCAGATATTTAACTTTACAGGCATTATTATTCTGAATGTATTTAACTATCTGCGAAGCGATTCGATCTGTGTAATTAAATGCAGTTAAACTGGTAGGTTTCTTGGAAGACAGGTAGAGAGAGAACAATTTAATTGCTTCATTCTCTATTATCTGGAACACATCTTTCTCATACCTGGTAAAAGCAACATCACCCAAGGCGATTTGCCAGCTAGGGTGCAAACCTGGCGAGGGCCTGTCTCGGTAGCTGGCGACTAAGGGCCTTATGAGATGAAGGAGTGAGTGGTAAAAAAACAGGTATTCTTAGACATATTGCAAAGGATGGATTGTTCAGTCATTCCCAAAGTGCTTGAAACAGGATCACAGATGTACATTTGTGCTTAATCCTACATTTCCCAGGGAAGATTCTCAGGTGGAGCAATTGTGCCGATAGCAAGGGACCTGCTCTTTGGTGAGGATCCCTGACAAAGATGGAGCCCATATTCATAGAGTGGTTCAGACTGCATGCTTTCTTCACGAAGAAGACCAAAGCAGAACATGCCAAAGTGCAGAGCACTGGCAAAGGCAACAAACCTCAGCCTCCATTTTAGAAAAGTGGAATCCAAGCATTGATGTAATGAAACTCATAATGTTATTATGTAAATGAACTCATAGTAGGCATACCTTTACTGACCTGTTTTGTGCTGAAATGACTCATGCATATTTTGGAAATATTTCAGTGAGATAGTAAAGGTTGAACTTAACTATTAAATAAATTACCTCCACGATACTAGGTGGATACAGTAGTTTACTGCACTATTCAGACATAGCATTATAAGGAGGAATGGCGATAGATGACAAATTCTAAAGATATCTCGCATGCTTTTCAAGCAGGGCAGTCACCTCATGCCACATCTATAAAGGGATTAATTAGGGGTTTCATGGACATACCAGAAATGATATGCTCCTGTAAGCACGAGTACAGCTAAAGCAACATATATCTATAAAAATATCTATATGATGGACTTGGCCCTCTCTGCAGTGACACCCCCAAACTTGTTTGTGTTCACCCCACCTGATCTCTGAATTTGTTATTGTTGGCTTTAGCACTCTGTGCAATTTGTCACTGCAAACACTGCTTCATGTTTCTGGGTGCCCAATCTTGGAACCAACTTCCGGTGGCCCTCAGAGCCACGGTGGAACTTTCCGTCTTCAGGAAGCAACTAAAAACATGGCTATTCTGTAACTAAGTGTGTTCTGGGTGATAGTGGAGAGTTACCTGACAGCGCCGGGACTCTCTGTTGAGTAGCCGTGCTCTTTATAAATGCCCGTTCATAACCAGTGTTAAAGTCTGTGCTTAATTTGAGCCGGTGGTTTCCGGTGCTCAGCACCGGCACTTAATCATCAACACCGGCGCTTTTCATGAGCACCAGTTAGATATTAAGTGATTTGGCCAGAATCACAGGATGTTGAGCCGAAGCCAAGACTCGAACCTGGTTACCCAGCTCCGAAGTCGGCAGCTCTGGTCATTTCACCACATCCTCTCCCCACTTTCATGGTTAGTAGTGGGTCCTGTTTTAGGCGGCGCTAACAGGAGAAATGGGCTGGTGCAAGCTGCCTCCTGATGAGAGCCCTGGCACTTATTTTCTTTTTACAAATTAACCACTGGCTAAAGTGCTTGTGCTCTCTCCTTTAAGCATGGTAAAACTGGCTTACAACCAATTGGCACATTTAATTTACTTAGAAGTCCTTAGTACAGTGGTTCTAGATATACCCAGGAGCTGTAAATTAAATGCTAGTAGTGGGACTGCAGCACTCATTGTGCCATCCACTAAAATAGCCTTTTAAACATGTCTCTGGCCCATTGCAGCCAGTAGTGCAATTATAAATCGCCAATTCGACCTGGCAAAATTAACCTTTTGCAAGGCCTAAACCTTCCTTTTTAAACCTTAAAGTAGGCCTTAGACAGCCCATGCAATAGGGTACATTGTATTTAAAAAGAAGGACGTGTTTTTTAGTTTTACATGTCCTGGTAGTGAAAAACTCCTAAATTTGTTTTTCACTTCTGTGAGGTCTACCTCTCCCATAGAATAAAATTGGGTTACCTTCTTACATGTAATAAGTGCTAACATTTGATTGGGAACAGGTAGAAATGGAATGTTTGGTTTCAAATAAATTGTAATTTAAAATCCTCTTTAAAGATAAAGTCGGATTTTAAGTCGCAATTCTGAAAATGCCACTTTTAGAAAGTAGAAAAAACAGAAAAAACAAGTTGAGTATGCACTCCTTCTCTTACAAAAGACACCATGCTTAAATGACTTAATTTAAAGAGTGCGTGCGAACAGTAAGGTGGATCGCCCCAATCCACTTATTGATACTGCAATAGTAAAAAACCGAGCTCTATCCTTGCGCTCTTTTACTGTCGCACTGCGATGAGCGGGAACAACTCCCTCCAAAATATCATGTTCATCCTGGTATGCAGTGCGACAGTAAAAGAGCGCAAGGATAGAGCTCGGTTTTTTACTATTGCACTTTTAGAAAGTTGGCATTTTCTTGTACTAGCCATTTGGTGCCTGCAGCATGTGCCCTGGGTCACATGAGTATAAATAGCCTGGCAGTTGGCGCCTAAGCTTATTCCTCCCAGACAGTGATACAAAGGGGGACTAGGTGTTGGCAAGATGGGTGGGGCCAAACTGTTCCATACCCCACTTACATTTCAAAGGGCTACCTCCAGCACACTCATAAAGAAACTTGATACCAGTCTTTTGTCACCCTAGACCACTTCGAGTCTTGGCAAGGGAAGGAAGAAACTTTCCAGAACCAGAGGTGTGGCTGGCCTGGATGATTCCCCCCACTTCAAAGGCTGGCACCAGGTATAAATATTGGACCCTCAGACAATTCTTCAGTTCACTCATGGATCTGCGGAGGACACCAGAAGGACTGCCTTGTATTTCAGAGGACTGCCCTGCTGCTTGAGGCCTATTTTGTACCACAGAGGACTACCCTGCTGCTACCAGAGGACTTCCCTGCTGCTTGAAGCCGGACTGCCCTGCTGCTTGTGGCCTGCCTTACTGCTTGAACACAGGACTACCAGAGTGACTCCAGGGAATAGTTGGCAGGCCTCCAGTGTGAGTTATGTGCAGTGTGAGTTATGTGGACACAACAAACTCGAGAGACCTTGAACCCTGCACTTTGCCTCTGCTGGAGTGAGTCCTGACACCTCCCTCCTCCCCCCAAGTGATGCCCATTCAGTCCTGGACCCTTGTTGTTGTGTTGATCTCTTCTCTCTTAATGCTACCAAACTGTGGAACGCACTGCCGCTCCATCTTCGGATAGAACACAACCACCTGGTCTTTCGAAAACAATTGAAAACTATTCTGTTTCCCTAATCTCCTTATCACCATCTGATTAGGCATGCCCAGCGCTGGGAGGCCTCCGGGTAGCCATGCGCTATACAAATGCCCTTTCAATTCAATTCAATTGATGGTGCTACTTCTGCTTCTGACTAACCCTAAAAGTTGGGACTGAGAACCAACAGAACACATGGACCTACATGCCTGCCAATCAGTATGGTGTGCATCACCAGTCAGCCTTTACTTTGCAGTAGCTTCTGCTACATTCTTCTCTGCAGGACCAAATCCCGTTCAGTGGTTTCTCCGAGCAACAGTATCTGGCCTCGTGGAGCCCTCGTCGGCTACAGCCTGCAGCTTCGTCCTGCTGGAGATTTTTGACTTCCAAAAATGTGACAAAGTCCAAGCGTAGGAATCTTCACTGCTAATTTGTCCAGTGGCTCCCTGACGATGATATCTCATCCTCCTCCTTGGACATCGCCGGCTGCCTTACCCTGCTGAACTTTACCTTCTTAGGAACCTTTCTTTGAAATTTCTTCTAAGTCCAAAGGTAAGCCAAGACTGGCTCCAATCCACCTCATGTGGCAGAACTGCACTCCATCGCGGTCGGCCTTAACTTTTGATTTTGCCCCAGTCTTTTGTGTCCAGGTACTAGCGGTTGGCGCTATGATCATTTAGGTGCTAGTTTTCACTGAAAACTTTACAAATTTCATATATCTGGTTTTACTGACTGGATTTAATTCATTTTGGTGTCATTTTATTTATTAAATTTTACTCTAAACTGGTGTGGGATTTTTCTTGTGTGGGTTTTCACTTTATTACTGTTTGTGTTCCGAGTAAATAGTTAACACAGTGCCTCTAAGTTAAGCCTGACTGCTTTTGTGGCAAACTACCAGAGGGTTAAATACATGTAAGTTAGTGACTCTTGTGGTTCACCCTGGCAAGGATCGTGGTTGTTGCTTGAGTAGGTTTCCCACCCCCCCTCAATAAATTATATATGTATATATATATATATATATATATATATATATATATATATATATATATATATATATATATATATATATATATATATATATATATGTCCACAAAGATACTCCTTCCGGAGATTCTAGCCCGTTGAGGGGTGGCGCGATGCCGGCGGAGAAAACCGGTAATTCATATACCTTAAAACGGATTTCCATTCGCGCTCTTGGGTCTTTTACATAAATCACCACGACTCCACAGTCAGTAACCAAGGGGGTTTATTGCTTCATAAACCCGCCGTGACGCGTTTCGCCCTCACAGGGGCTTGATCACATGTGTTGTCAATGCGATGTCTTTATTTTAATATCACCCTCACTTTTCACGTCACGCTTATTGTCACTTATTGTGTGAGCACCTGAATACTATTGTTTTTGGAATAAATACCTTCAATAACTTGACCCACATGTCCCTTTGTATATTACTTACCGCTCCCTTTTAAGAATTAACTTCCTACTTGCAATTCATAGTGCCCCCCACAGGGTCACTTCTGAATGGACCTTTAGGCCACACCTGAACCATTGTTTCCCTAAAACAGCTTATCACCCCAGGTTCACATATTGGGGTACCCTTGTTTTTTCTAATACTCATGCTATACCTAGCATGATAGAAGTGCCGGGATTGACCTGAGCGGGCTGGTCTGACGCTCGCTCAGGCACAGGGAGCCTGTGCCATTTCTCCACCTGGCTGTGTAACACAGCTGGGTTGGAGACATATAAATGTGCATGTCGGTTTGGCTGTCCTCTGACGGCCGGCCAAACCGACATGTACGCTTACAGTGCCCACCACTCCTCCTCCCTGCCATGGCCCGGCCCGCCGTGCCCTAGACTCCATTGGCTCAGTTAGTCAGTGATAAATAAAATGATAATAAAATTGTTTTATTACCATTTTATTTTCCATTTGCTGGCTCTGAGCAGTGTGGTGGCGCTCCTCCGCCATTAGGCGCCTGATATCAGCGGCGGTGTAAGCTTTGAAGCACACTGCCTTGATGTGCCACTTTACTAGCCATCCTGTCAGCGAGGGAGGTGTCACCTCCTTTCCCGCCAGGCCTTTGCTTCTGAGTCCTGGGAATGCTCACACCTCCTGGGCAGGGGTCAGATTCCTGTCTTGGCAGCAGCAGTTGCGGGCTGTCAGCCAGGGCACAGGAAAAGCTGGGGGACCAGGTAGGCAACCTCTCAAGTAGCAACCTGGGTGCATGTCACATAAACTCTGACATGGGAATCATGTCAGGCGTTATGAGACAAGTTGTTTGATACCAAACATGACATATTTCTGTGTCACCACCACAGAATGGCTTTTTACAAGGAGATTCCAACACAGACAATAGTGACTGATGTTGGGGTGCAGACATAGATGAACATTCAGATTTAGGGAACATGGAACTCGAAACAACTGAAATACCACATCAATCTGCTGGAGCCTATGGACTGTTCACTTGGCTCTGAAATCTCTCCTTCCATCCTTCAGGATAAACTCCCTCCTAGGCTAGACGGATAACAAAACAACTATGTACTATCTGAAAAAACAAGGCCTTTTTGCTGGAAGCCCAATTTTCTGGAATAGGTTGCGAGCCAGAGACATGAGGATCTGTGCAGCTCATCTTCTGGGGGTCCAGAACATTCAAGCAGACTCCCTGAACAGATCAATTCACGTAAATCAACAGTGGATCCTCAATAACGCAGTCATTCATGATGTCTTCTGAGATTGGGGTTTCCTGCAACAGATCTCGTCACCAAAGAGGAGAACAAATAATGACCAGATGTCGCCTTAAGGTTCTACCAACCAGGAACAAAGGAGAATGACATATGGATAGACTGGTCTGACAAGTTGCTTTACGCTTTTCTCCCAATACCTCGTTCTAGCAGCAATCATCAAGCTATCCTACTCGAAATCCAGAATGATTTTATTAGCTCTGGAATGGCCATGTCAGTAGTGGTTCACAGACCTTCAGTACATTTTACAACAATCACACGTACAAGTCAGAGCAACCACACAGGAGGCTGCTGTGCAGACCGGACTTTCTCCCCAAGTTCAAATGCCAGATGCTACATCCCAACTTACCATCTTTGAGTTTGGCAGTCTGCTTCTGAACTCTTCCAATATGGTCATTTGAGCCTTCCACAAGATTGTATGGACATTCTAAGATATGCTAAGTGTCCCTCTACAAGACCGTCCTACTCCTTCAAAGGAAGAGATTCTGGGGTCGATTCCGATTCGGGCCGGAAAAAGCGCCGACCGACTCGGATCCGGAAATAATACCGACCGACACGTACCCGTGGCGCACGACACGCCAAGTACGATGCAAGCTGCGAAAAATCCGACCGACACGTACCGAAACCAAGTCGACCGACCGAGCCGCACGGAAAACAGCAATCCGGCCGGAAAAACACGCAAATCCAACCGACCGACACGCACCCGGAACAAATCCGACCGAAACGTACACGCAAACTCCAAACCGCAAAGTACGATGCAAGACGCGAAAACCACGAGCGAGTCGGACGGAGGACAAGCCGTACGACCGACACGCATACAAAACCGAGCTGAAGCAACATAATACACCACGACCGACGCGTACGCAGCATAGAAAACTGCACAAACACAGCGTGAACGAAACGGAGAACACCGTACGAGACCAATGCAGGGTCCGACTCGGTCACAAGAACGTCTCCAACATACACAAACAGCACAAAGGAAAAATCACCCAAAAAAAAGGCCAAACAAGCAATTACCAAGCCAATAAATACTGGGGGGGGTGGGGACAGAGAACAAAGACACACCCACAACTCCACCTATATAAAGGACACAAATCACAACCATGAGCCTTTGCAAATGCCATTCCACTGCCAGCACCCAAGAGAAAGCAACCACACACCCACAGCTCATCCCTCACACAAGCCACACACCATCAGCACACCAACAAATACCTACCTCACATACACCCAGCAAAACACACACTCACACACCATCACCAACCATCACCATGCCCCCCAAGAAGAATCCCAAGTTCCTAGATAGTGAATTGGAAGTCATGGTAGACGAGATCCTCAGGGTGGAGCCACAGCTGTTTGGCACACTGGTCCAACAGACCCCATGTCGCAGAAAACCAAGATGTGGGAGAGGATCATCAACAGGGTGAACGCCCAATCACCATGTCGGCGCACAAAGACCGACATCCAGAACAGGTGGTATGACGTGCGCAGGAGGGTACGGGACATGCTGAAGAAAGACTACATCAACAGCCAACACACCGGCAGTGGCCCTCCTGCCAAGCCAATATACCTCAGGCCCTGGGAGGAGAAGGTGCGGGCCATCCTTCCGCCAGTGAGCGTATATGGACTAGAGGACATCCCAGAGCCTGGTGAGTACACATCAAATGTACACAATATACTGCCACAAAACACACACATCACTGTCAAGGGGAGAGTCAAACCATGCACTCATAGCAATTACACAGCAACCAGAACAGAATCATCCCAAAATGTGTATGTTAGTCAGATAAACACAACACATGCCATCAAAAAAGTCACATCCAACTGTGCCAACACATGTACAAACACAACTACAACTAGGCAGTGTCACAAATAGAACTAACAAACACATCCAGACATGTAGCCACCACAACAACACCAACACACAGTGAAGACCACTCAAAGGAAGGAATTCTGTGTATGCTGGCCAAGTCAGTGTAGCCAATAGCATCATGGGAGTCGCAGTCACACATATTGCCCCCCCCACAACTGTCCCATCAACACCACCATGAACCATGCACACATCACAGGGAGTGGAGAAGGACTCACAAGATGGCTGACACTGGCTACTGCTGTGGGGAGCACAAGGCCCTGCTGGCAACTGTGCACCAACAAACAGCAGGACACCACTGACTGACATCCTGAGAGACAACTTACACTCCCTGCAATGCAAGCACGTTCCATGGTGGGATATCTGGCTGGCTGGGTGGGAGGGGGGACTTGCAGCACCTCCCCTCACACACACCCCAACACAAACTCCACAGAACCCACCTGGTAGAATGCAATGCCCCCCATCCTAACACAAGATCCCACAAAGAACCACCACCCTGGGTTATGTTGTGTGAAGCACAGGGACACTCTTGGGACTTCTAGCCAAACAACTGCCAGGACAACACTCCCAGCCATCCTGTCAGCACAGCCAGCCCACCCCACAGGGAAGCAGAGTCAAAAGGAAGGAAGCATGGGCATGCTGGGAAGGGGGTGGAGGCAATAGCATGATGGGAGTCGTAGTCACTGATATTGGTCACCCCCACAACTGTCCCATCAACACCACCCTGAACCATGCTCACATCACAGGAAGTGGAGAAGGACTCACAAGATGGATGACACTGGCTACTGCTGTGGGGAGCACAAGGCCCTGCTGGCAACTGTGCACCAACAAACAGCAGGACACCACTGACTGACATCCTGAGAGACAACTTACACTCCCTGCAATGCAAGCACGTTCCATGGTGGGATATCTGGCTGGCTGGGTGGGAAGGGGGACTTGCAGCACTGACCATAGTCACAAGCACCTCCCCTCACACACACCCCAACACAAACTCCACAGAACCCACCTGGTAGAATGCAATGCCCCCCATCCTAACACAAGATCCCACAAAGAACCACCACCCTGGGTTATGTTGTGTGAAGCACAGGGACACTCTTGGGACTTCTAGCCAAACAACTGCCAGGACAACACTCCCAGCCATCCTGTCAGCACAGCCAGCCCACCCCACAGGGAAGCAGAGTCAAAAGGAAGGAAGCATGGGCATGCTGGGAAGGGGGTGGAGGCAATAGCATGATGGGAGTCGTAGTCACAGCTCTACATCCCCCACCACATGGCCCAGCAAGCTCACACTCACGCATGCACATCCCACAGAGAGTGTAAAGGCCCATCAAAGATGTCTGACACTGTTGCTGTGTCGTGGGGAGCACAAGGGCATGCTGGGTACTGCACACCAACCAACAGCAGGACACCACTGTCAGCCATCTTGCCATTGCTCTCACACCCACACACACTGAACTCCACACAAAAGCAAGTAAGTATGGGAATGCTGGGAAGTGGGGTGGAGGCAATGGCATGATGGGAGTCGTAGTCACTGATATTGGTCACCCCCACAACTGTCCCATCAACACCACCCTGAACCATGCTCACATCACAGGGAGTGGAGAAGGACTCACAAGATGGCTGACACTGGCTACTGCTGTGGGGAGCACAAGGCCCTGCTGCCAACTGTGCACCAACAAACAGCAGGACACCACTGACAGACATTCTGAGAGACAACTTACACTCCCTGCAATGCAAGCACGTTCGATGGTGGGATATCTGGCTGGCTGGGTGGGAATGGGGACTTGCAGCACTGACCATAGTCACAAGCACCTCCCCTCACACACACCCCAACACAAACTCCACAGAACCCACCTGGTAGAATGCAATGCCCCCCATCCTAACACAAGATCCCACAAAGAACCACCACCCTGGGTTATGTTGTGTGAAGCACAGGGACACTCTTGGGACATCTAGCCAAACAACTGCCAGGACAACACTCCCAGCCATCCTGTCAGCACAGCCAGCCCACCCCACAGGGAAGCAGAGTCAAAAGGAAGGAAGCATGGGCATGCTGGGAAGGGGGGTGGAGGCAATAGCATGATGGGAGTCGTAGTCACAGCTCTACATCCCCCACCACATGGCCCAGCAAGCTCACACTCATGCATGCACATCCCACAGAGAGTGTAAAGGCCCATCAAAGATGTCTGACACTGTTGCTGTGTCGTGGGGAGCACAAGGGCATGCTGGGTACTGCACACCAACCAACAGCAGGACACCACTGTCAGCCATCTTGCCATTGCTCTCACACCCACACACACTGAACTCCACACAAAAGCAAGTAAGTATGGGAATGCTGGGAAGTGGGGTGGAGGCAATGGCATGATGGGAGTCGTAGTCACTGATATTGGTCACCCCCACAACTGTCCCATCAACACCACCCTGAACCATGCTCACATCACAGGGAGTGGAGAAGGACTCACAAGATGGCTGACACTGGCTACTGC
>CAWUFW010027409.1:0-26921 GCA_963921515.1 Calotriton arnoldi | reverse complement strand
GCTAATATCAGGTACATCTACCCTCATAAAGTGCCACAAAATGAGTACCTTTCTCGGGGTCCATACACTTATATCCACAGAGGGAGCAGCACTTCTTTCGGCCTGGGCAATCTGCGTCAGATTGGCACCGCGGGTCAGGCAGCGGGAGCTTGCACCTAGCCACAGCACGCGGGCACGTGCCAGATTTAACTGGGACAGAAATAATATCAGAATTACTTTCATGAAAGATCATTCAACTTTTTTATGTCAAGTTAAAAAGAATAATCTGAATGGCTGTGTTCACGTCTGGGCTCTGAACTGCGGTAATCACTTTCAGTTCACATTCTTCTACTTCCTTCATAGAATGCATGAATAGTTAGAGATGCTTGCATCGCATGCACCTGCTCTCTAGGATTGTTTAGTATAAATAAGATACATCAGATAAATGTGATAATCGAGCTGGAGAATTTACATTCATGATTGTTTGTCCTCTTGCTATGTTACTCAAAGCATCGACGTCCGCAAGTTTTGTCGCGGTTTTCATTCTATAAAGTAAAATAATAGCACAGAAAAGATCCTATAAAAACCCAGGTACCAGATTATAGGGACTCTGCTGTGGAGCTATCACAGACATGGTCATGCCAGATGCAACCCCCACTTTAGTCGAAAGCATCAACAAGAATAGTGGCCTTCAGAGGATGCGGTTGATATCCGCTACACAAAGGGATAGGAAATAGCTACTTTGCTATTTCAAAACAACACAAACGTTACTGGCTGTTTTGAAAACAGGTATGTGGTGCACAGCATCTATGAAACTCAGAGGCGGCTTATAAATTCCTGATTCAGCTAGACCATTCATAGCACCTAGAGGTAGCAGTATGTGGATGTTAGGCCTTCAAAATTCAATAAACGTTCTCATTTTTTCTGTTTTTCTCGTTATTTATTACCTGCTTCCCTACCTTACTGTTCATATTCTGTGTGATATACATTCAAATTTTATGCAGTAGGAGATGATTTTCAAATAAAGTTTTTAAATTACATTCTGTTTTTTAGTGCTGTTTGAGTGTTACTCGTTGACAAAAGGGGGGTGGGAGTTCAATATTTGTCCATGAGTGTATCTTATTGGCCTGATCGTTACCAGGAAACACTTCCTGCACAAATGTACTTAGTGGGTTGTGTACAGATTGCAGTCCAACTGGATTTCTTTGGTGGTTTGGCACATTGACTAAGTCCTTAGTGCCAGTGGGTTGGAAAGTCAAACCCTGTGACTCTAAGGGGTAGAGAACGTATCAGAATTGTGCAATTAATATTTTTGTTTAAATTGACTTAATTGATTATTACCAAGCTCAAACTAAACTAATCTGGACTGTCGAGCACTGGACACCAGTTACTTAAGGGTGAGAACACAACAACTTTACACGCCTAAAATATTTTAAGCAACAACCATTGCTGATGAATCTTTATCGTGACTGTAGGTGGCTGACTTTACAGCACAAGAGATTTTCAGCTCACAACAATCTCCTCAAAAATGTCCCTCTTGCTAGGGAAATACTAACCCTGGGCAGTGAACTCCGCTCCGCTCGTGGAGTTTCCTGCACTCCGCGTTATGCGGAGATTGCGGAGTTCCGAAAAACTCCGCTTCGCGTTGCGTAGCGTAGTTTTTTTCCTCACTCGTGTTCGTCAACGTCAAGTTGGCGACCGCGAGCGAGGAAAATCAATCTCCCGGCGAGATTTTTCCTCGTTCACGATCGTCAACATCAAGTTGGCGAGCGCGAGCATGGAAAATCAACATCCCAGCGAGATTTCTCAACGCGGGGGTCAGGTTTCTCACTGCGAGTGGTCGCAGTATGCTCGCGACAGCTCGCAATGAGAAACTGCCCGCTCGCGTTGAGAGCTGCCGCTCGAGTAAAAATCTACTCGAGCGGCAGAAAAGGAAAGCAGGGACCGCTTGCACTGTGCATGGTGCCGTTCGCAATGATTGCACAGTGCGGACAAGCATCCGGCACTGTGCAATCACCACGAATGGCATCTTTCGATCGTACTCCGCCGCTCGCGTAGCTCCGCGTAGTCCGGCGGAGTTGTTTTTGCACTTCGCGTAGTGCCGCGTAGTGCAACTCCGCGAACTACGCCCCGGGATTTTTGCTCAAGACTCGAAAGATCCTCACACCAGCACTGGTCTAAACAACATCACAAATAGAAATTTGAATGAAAAGCTAATTTATCAAGGGAGCCATTAATGCATCTTGGCGTCTGCGGGACATGGTAGCTACATATTGGTATCTTTTCAAAATAAGTCAGTAAATGTGCAGGTAAGAGTATGTGGGTGTCTGATGAGGTCAACTTGGAAACAGAACACTATGCAGTATACAGTGTATATCTTGAGATGAGTGAGTGTCACTGCTGGGCTAGGGGATTCAGACACTAGCCAATGACCAGCTTGCATCATTAGAGGAGTTCTGGGAAGCCTCAGCACAATAGTAGTGGCCCGAGGCCCTGCAGAACTTCATAAAGACTAGGAATTGTTTATTGAGCCATTTAATTCCATTGTTTTTATTTTTAAATACTTGTGCAGTGTATACTTGTGTAAGATGGGACTCACAATATACAAATCGGACATGACACGACCACAGAGTAACAGTTCATTATTACGATTTCAGCTAAGTCATTTCTGCTCCAGAAACCAAAGAACCCCCTACGAGATTTGTCCAAAGTGGATCCCATAAGTGAGTTTTCTCCAAGATCTGCAAAATCCATGCCCGTATGCGGGCCCCTAAAGCTCAGGCAGGCAGACTCAATGTGATTACTATATAAGCTGGATAGAACTGCTTTACATATGCTTTTTAACCTTTAGGGGATCCTTGCTGCAGCATGTGATCGGACCATCTTATAATGTATGAAGTGTAGAAGGCATAAGGCCTGATTTATTGTTAGGCGGGTGGGTTATTCTGTCATGAACATGACGCACATTCCATCCATTGTATTACAAGGGCCTTATAATACGGTGATGACATGTTTGTGATGGAGCAACCTATCCACCAAACTCTAGAGCAGGCCCATAACTGTAATCTTTGTTAAAATAAGGGCATGTAAAGAATTGACAAGATTTGCAACATCGGGGCCTCTCTTCAAACACAATCCGAGTATGTAAAGAAGTACTCATGTAGTTCTTTTTTATGGACTCCTACTTGCCACTGGCGTAGCCAAAAGAGTTGGACAATTTAGGGATGATTCACAAGCGCATTAAGAGTACTTAAAGAATCACTCATGTAGTATTATTTACCATACTCATAAATACTTATGTGCCTTTGCCCTAAAGTGTTTTTCTTCTTTAAAACATTGTCTGGTAACCAATATATACTGATGCCTTTTGAAGGTCATACATAAGTAAGTTTCCAGATCTTTGTTTGGATACAAAGGTGAAGTTTAAGCAAAGTGATGAGTGAGAGAACATGGACATTCAAAGAAAAAAGATTGCTAATAACAAACAGGAATATAGAGACTCCACAAACTCAGTGAGATGCTCTGTGATGGTCTTCCCAGAACTCAAAGACATAATGCCCTGATCCCACACAGACAGTAAACATGCTAGGAAACCTTTGACCTCTCATTATGAACCACAGGCTTATGGTCATTTGACTTTGTCTCAAGTGAAAAGATATCTATGAAAAATACAGACAAACACATCATCTGAAAATATGGACTCAAGATACAGACTGCAAAAACATGATAGGACAACATTGATTGAAAACCGAGACTGCAAACACATCATCTGAAAATACAGAATGCAAATACAACACCTGAAAATACAGACTGCAAACATAATTTCTGAAAATACAGACTAAAAATACAGACTGCAAAACCATGAACCACACACAAGGATTGAAAATAGAGACTCCACTTACATCTTCTGAATATACAAAGTGCAAACTAGGCCTGGGCGGTGAACTCCGCTCCACTCGTGGAGTTTTCCGCACTCCGCGTTACGCAAAAGCTCGCGGAGTTCTGAAAAACTACGCCCCGCGTAGCGGAGTTTTTTACCTCGCTGGCGTTCGTCAAAGTCAAGTTGGGGACCGCAAGCAAGGAAAATCAACATCCCGGCGAGATTTTTCCTCATTTGCGATCGCCAACATCAAGTTGGCGAGCGCGAGCGTGGAAAATCAACCTCCCGGCGAGATTTCTCAACACGGGGGGTCAGGTTTCTCATTGTGAGTGGTTGCGTATGCTCGCGACCGCTCGCGTTGAGAAACAGCCCGTTCGTGTTGAGAAAGCTGCCACTGGAGTAAAAATCTACTCAAGCGGCAGAAAAGGAAAGCAGGGACCGCTTGCGCTGTGCATGGTGCCGTTCGCGATGATTGCACAGTGCGGACAAGCATCCGGCACTGTGCAATCACCACGAACGGCATTTTTCTATCGTACTCCGCCGCTTGCGGAGCTTCGCGTAGTGCGGCAGAGTTTTTTGGTGCACTTTGCGGTGTTCCGCGTAGTGCAACTCAGTGAACTCCGCCCAGGGTTAGTGCAAACACATCATCTGAAAACAGACTCTTCAAATGGATCATTTGAAAATACAGACTGCAAATACATCATCTGAAAATACAGACTAAAAAAACAGAATGAAAACACGTAATTTGAAAATAGAGACTGCAAACACATCATCTTACAATAAAGATAAAAAAAGACTGCAGACACATCATCTGAAAATACAGTCTGAGGGAACAGACTGTAAACATATCAACTTAAAATACATACAGTAAACATGTCATCTGAAGATAGGATTGCAAAAACATCATCTAAAAATAGAGGATGAAAAAACAGACTTCAAACACATCCTTTGAAAATACAGGCTTCAAAAACGCCATCTGAGAAAAGAGACAGCAAATTCATCATCTAAAAATACAGACTGCAATCACATCATCTAAACATACAGACTAAAAAAACAGACTGCAAGCATATCAGCTGAAAATAGAGACTGCAAACACATATGAAAATAGAGACCAAAAAATAGACTACAAACACATCATCTGAAAATAGAGCCTCAAACACATCATCTGAAACACAGAGTGAAAAAGCCAGACAAAAACACATTATCTGAAATAGAGACTGCAAACACATCATCTGAAACACAGAGTGATACAACCAGACAAAAACACATTATCTGAAATAGAGACTGCAAACGCATCATCTAAAAATAGAGATGGAAAAAAAAAATGCAAACACATTAACCAAAAATACAGACAGCAAACACATCATCTGAAAATACAGTCTAAAAAAACTGACTGCAAGCACATATCTGAAAACAGAGACTGTAAACACATCATATGAAAATAGAGACCGAAAAAACAGACTGCAAACACATCTAAAATACAGCGTGAAAAAACAGACAAAAACATATAATCTGAAAATAGAGACTGCAAACACATCATCTAAAAATACAGACTGCAAATACATCAGCTGAAAATACAGACTGCAAAACCATCACCCGAACATAAGGACTGAAAATACAGACCGCAAATACATCATTTGAAAATATGGACTGAAAATCCAAACTGCAAACAGAATCTGAAACCACCACCTTGAAATACAAACTACAAGCATATCATCTGAAAACACAGACTTGAAATACAGACTGAAAGCATGTCATCTGAAAACATAGACTGAAAACACAAACTGCAAATGCATCATCTAAAAACACAGACTGAAAATACAGACTGCAAACACATCATCTGAAAACACAAACTGCCAAATCTTGTGCTTAAATACTTAACTAAACAAATGTCAACCAGTTTAAATTCCTAAAATCAGCCCAAATCACTATATATTGTATGACTATGCTTATTTAGCGTTCCAAGTCTTATCCTAGGATTTTAAGGGTAAGTAATTCTTTGAGGGAGCAGGAGGGGGAGAGTACATTTGTAGGCAGATTTTTATGTAAGGTCATAAGTTTGGCAGTTGATATTTCTGAGTACATCTTTTTGCAGCCTACATTTACTTATGTTTTCACAAGCTATCGTCTGCCTCAGGAGGCAGGTATGCAATGGCCCCACCTGAGTGATATGTATGTGTGGGTATTTTTTCCATTTCTTCAAACTAGTATTGGTAGCAGAAGTACTGGCACAGTCTGATTGTCATAGCAACATGTAAAGTGACGTCATATGACTTTCCATGTTATAGATTCAGCATTCTATGTGGTTTAACATTTGTTATTGGATCTCGAAGAGGCAACATGCTAATTTACACTGAGGTATTACAGGGATAAACATCTGCCTACTGTATATAGACTCATCTTTCAAGTACAGGTGTAAGGTTTATTTGTTCATTATATTTTCAACTAAATACCAGGCCACGTGCTTAGGGTTGACATTTGGCTGTTTGTGCTGCCCAGGAGAAGAGAGTTCCTTTACAATTAGCCATTTGTAAAATGTATTGAAATGTTTTGACAGAGATGAGACATGGCTGCTTACTATCAAAGGGCGCTTGACCACTGACTCCCATCTACTTTGTAGCCTTTTTAAGAAAAGTGATGGCGAACTCAGAGTACCGGAGATACATCTGTATGTATATGGAATTATTGTTGACTCTGGTACTGCACAGCTCATAAGTATCAACAAGTGATGTTCAGATAGCGTACAGACCATTCTGGATATTCCTAGAGTTATACAACCATATTGGCAATTTCACAGCTACACCCTCAAAACACTATGCTCTTGTAGGCTGTATTTATGATACCTTAGTTATACTCCTCCTTTCATGCTATGAAATGTTATTTTTCATTTCTCAGAGCATGTTCACCAAAGTTTTTTGCCATTAGTTGTGAACATAACCGATAAAAAATTAAAGATGCCTGAGGATCAACATTTATCCTTTTCTGATCTCCAAGCTAAATTTTCTCTCCCGTCTACATCCCGACCACAATATGATCTTTTGAGCGCATCTCTCAATCAGTATATTTCCGCTTTACCTCCTACATCTACCTCTCCTTCCATAGCTATTACACTTTTTCCATTATTAGGCACTAACCTCTCGGCTTCTACTACTTATGTCATTGCATGTTGTCTCAGATAGAATCAAATCAAAGACTGACTTGACCTTGGAAAAGGATTTAATGCAATGTTGGTCTACTGCCTTAGGGGACAAGGTGTGGCTTAAGCTTCATAAAACTACACGAGCTGCAAACACTATGAAAACCCTTATTTTGTTTACCATTGTTTGTTGTTTACCCCCATGACTCTAAAATCCTTTTCTCCAACTGCTATTTCATCTTGCTGATGCTTCTCGAGCTCAACTGCTGATTTAAAATATATGTTATTTGAATGTCCTTCTATTCTCCAGTTTTGGAAATTGGTTTGGTGCCAAATCAACAAGATATTTAAAATTTCTATCCCCTTTCACCTTATCTAATGTGTTTCCGGGCAGTTTGGCTCCTCAGTAGCTTCTAGCTATAAGCTGATAGATTTGTTGTTGGCTGTTGCTTTTCATTTAATAACGTCCAGTTGAAGCAAGCGCACAACGTTATTTTTAGGTCCTGGTGAAATGCCATTTGTTTTCACCATAGACTAAATATCAACTATGTATCTCCTATATCCATAAAAGATGATGTTTTATTGCTTCCACTAACTACATATTTATCCTCCTCACCTGTTAATAAAATTATTACAGAGTCTAATGAAGTGAGGAAACCACCTTGATTTTACCCAACTGCCTTTGTATATTTATTTTATATTAATAGACGATTCATATAATGTCATTATTACACATATGTATGGTTTTACTTTTTCTCTACTCTTAACAATCTCTACAGTTTTATTAGCATCATTTATCCGAAACTTGTACAGCATAGTTATGTATTTCTTCCTTCGCCTTGCTTCCCCCCAAACTCCTTCTATATTTCCATAGCTTCATATACCGTAGAATGCATACTTATGTATATTTATATCTATTTTTAACAATTTTTACTTCCATGTATTATATTTCAGGATTAATTGCCCTTGTTCTATTTCTTGTTCCCGTAATTTAAGTAAATTACGGAATTGCTGCTTTCCTGCTGTTCTCAATAATCTCAAACTTAAACATATCCGAGCCTACAAACAAAGCATGCCCTAAACATTCTTTATGAGATTTCTCTTGACTGAAATGTTTGATTAGTGAAAGAGGGCAATAGCTCCTTGCAGGCTGGGCAGAGATGACTTTAGGTCCCCTTACCTGTCGCTGTACAGACCCTCCTACAGTTACGGCAACAACACCTCTCGGTCCCCGGACACTGAGGGGCCGATTCCGATCTCGGTCGGAGGCGCACCCAATACCATTCGGTCGGGAAAAAAGTCATGCGAAAGCCAGTTTCCCGACCGATCCGTACAGCACACCGAACGAGCAAGTACGATGCGCACAACAGCAAAAATTCCGGCCGAGCCGTACTCACCCAAACCAGGTCCTGTTCTCCGACCGAGGCGAATCCGGAAACGCCGAATCGAGTCGCACGGAAGGGAAAATGCAGCCCCGTCCGGCCGGACAAGTACGATGCGCTTTCCGTACGCGCCGAACCCGTCGCTACGCACGGCACGTCAAAGCATCCGGGAGAGGCGCACATAAGCTCCGAATCGCGCCACAACACGATCCACGGCTACGAGACGAACACAGCACAGACGAGGACGACGCGGGCGACGAGGACGAAGCGAAGCGACGAGGACGAAGCCAAGCGACGAGGACGACGCGAAGCAACGAGAAGGACGAACGACACGAACCAACCATGAATCCCTTCGTCCCGATCATACCAATATTCTACATCTACTACCGGAACAGGCACGGACGCGTACGGCGCAGAAGGTAAGTCAGACACCAACCACAAAACACATACAACACGTACACGACACATCACACACATACACGGGGAATCTGAATATACTTGCAACAGCAGCACCATAGGGGCGGGATGCCCATCACCAATGCCACATATGCACACAGGGGCCTGAATGCGCGCCACCACCCCAACCCAGGGGGCTGGATGCCAACCACCCTCAACCAGGGGGGCAGGATGCCTACCACTACTACCACCCTCACCCAGGGGGGCAGGATGCCTACCACTACTACCACCCTTAGCCAGGGTGGCAGGATGCCTACCACTACTACCACCCTTAGCCAGGGGGCAGGATGCCTACCACTACTACCACCCTTAGCCAGGGGGCAGGATGCCCACCACTACTACCACCCTTAGCCAGGGGGCTGGATGCCTACCACTACTACCACCCTTAGCCAGGGGGCAGGATGCCCACCACTACTACCACCCTCACCCAGGGGGCTGGATGCCTACCACTACTACCACCCTCACCCAGGGGTGGCAGGATGCCTACCACTACTACCACCCTTAGCCAGGGTGGCAGGATGCCTACCACTACTACCACCCTTAGCCAGGGGGCAGGATGCCCACCACTACTACCACCCTTAGCCAGGGGGCTGGATGCCTACCACTACTACCACCCTTAGCCAGGGTGGCAGGATGCCTACCACTACTACCACCCTTAGCCAGGGGGCAGGATGCCTACCACTACTACCACCCTTAGCCAGGGGGCTGGATGCCTACCACTACTACCACCCTTAGCCAGGGGGCAGGATGCCCACCACTACTACCACCCTCACCCAGGGGGGCTGGATGCCTACCACTACTACCACCCTTAGCCAGGGTGGCAGGATGCCTACCACTACTACCACCCTCACCCAGGGGTGGCAGGATGCCTACCACTACTACCACCCTCACCCAGGGGGCAGGATGCCTACCACTACTACCACCCTCACCCACGGGGGCAGGATGCCTACCACTACTACCACCCTTAGCCAGGGTGGCAGGATGCCTACCACTACTACCACCCTTAGCCAGGGGGCAGGATGCCTACCACTACTACCACCCCAACCCAGGGGCGGCTGGATGCCTACCACTACTACCACCCTTAGCCAGGGGGCTGGATGCCTACCACTACTACCACCCTTAGCCAGGGGGGCAGGATGCCCACCACTACTACCACCCTCACCCAGGGGGCTGGATGCCTACCACTACTACCACCCTCACCCAGGGGGGCAGGATGCCTACCACTACTACCACCCTCACCCAGGGGGGCAGGATGCCTACCACTACTACCACCCTTAGCCAGGGGGCTGGATGCCTACCACTACTACCACCCTCACCCAGGGGGCAGGATGCCTACCACTACTACCACCCTTAGCCAGGGGGCTGGATGCCTACCACTACTACCACCCCAACCCAGGGGGGCTGGATGCCTACCACTACTACCACCCTTAGCCAGGGGGCAGGATGCCCACAACTACTACCACCCTCACCCAGGGGGGCAGGATGCCTACCACTACTACCACCCTTAGCCAGGGGGCAGGATGCCTACCACTACTACCACCCTTAGCCAGGGTGGCAGGATGCCTACCACTACTACCACCCTTAGCCAGGGGGCAGGATGCCTACCACTACTACCACCCTTAGCCAGGGTGGCAGGATGCCTACCACTACTACCACCCTTAGCCAGGGGGCAGGATGCCTACCACTACTACCACCCTTAGCCAGGGGGCAGGATGCCCACCACTACTACCACCCTTAGCCAGGGGGGCTGGATGCCTACCACTACTACCACCCTTAGCCAGGGGGGCTGGATGCCTACCACTACTACCACCCCCACTCATAGGATGGACAATGCATGACACAACAAGCACACCACAACCTAGGGAATGCAAGATTAAGACATCCCCCCACCACCATGACAAGCGTGTGTAGGCTGTGTCAAATGCCTACAACACCGAACATGACTTTCAACATACAATGTGACCCCCTAGCACATGTGCCACACATATATGTGTGTGGCACCCACAATGCAAGCAGCCCATGACCATTGTGGCAATGGGGCCTAAACCCCCATCATCACAGTGACCAAAAGGTAAGTGTGGGGTCCATAGCTGAAGCACATTTTGACCATTGTGGCAATGGGGTCTAAACCCCCATCATCACAGTGACCAAAAGGCAAGTGTGGGGTCCATAGCTGAAGCACATTTTGACCATTGTGGCAATGGGGTCTACACCCTCATCATCACAGTGACCAAAAGGTAATTGTTGACAAAGAAAGAGCTGCAACTGCCAAACTGCATGGATCATTCCTGCTCACAGAACCAAAAACTCATCTGTGGCAAAGTAGTGTATGTGTCCCATTGCAACATAAATTGGGGAGCCAAATACTGCAGTGCAAATGAAACATTCCTTTGGCCATGTGCAGACAAACAACACCCATGGGGGCTGAGACCGTCAACAGTCATCAATGACACAATGACAGAAGTGACCATCAGAATGCAGAACCACATATTTGCACCAATGGGCACACAAATGCAGATACCCTGTGGAGACAGCAGATGTGAGGTGAACAGATACCATACCATGGCAGCAATGGGACACACAAACCATGATCACTGTGCTGACCGATTACCTAGGAGTCCCAGGGACAGCAGGGGAAACACACCAAACAACATACAGCCAATGGCACACCCAAGATATGCCAATGCAGTGGTGCAGATGCACAAACACAAACAGGCAGACCAACACTGTCATCATACACAGCAGGTGAGGGGTGGGGGTGCCAGTGTCCCCAGGCAACCACACAACACATGAGGAGAGCTGAATACCAATCATACAGATGTGCATACACTGCCACACTAAGGTAACTCATGGATCCAAATCCCCTATGTGGGCAAGCAGGCATTGTCAGGTGAGAGGGAGCACAAAACACACATGTCACACAGGCACGTAGGAACAACAACTGACACAGCAAGTCACAGACACACCACAGCACCACCCCCAGGGCCCCCACAATGTGGTGACCCTGGGCTGAATAAAAATACCACTGTGATGACAAAGCTAAATGTCGTTCACACTATGAACCACAGTCAGGTGTCCTGAGCAACAAACTACCATCACACCTACACAAGCACAAATCAATCAGCATGGCCAGTAAGCCAAGGCCAACATGGAGGCAGGGGCCTAGCCGGGCAACAACTCTCATCTGCACACACTCAACACCACACCCCTCGACCTCCAACAATGTGCAGCAGTGAAGTACACATGCACTGGTGACATTGCACATGCACCCATGACTATTCCAGGGTGGTGGGTGGGAACCAAGGTGTAGAAACACATCACACATGGACACTCAACAAGACTCCTGAATGTCTGACACACTGCACACTACGCTGTACATGGACATGACGGCAATACCACACCGACCAATGGGATCCCAGCCACAGTCACACACCAATGAAGAAGCCAAGGTCACCCACAAAGAACACACATAGACAACTTCCAACATTGCAGCTCTGACCCTGAGGAGTGGCAGCAGTCACACACACAACATGTCACAATCACTGAAAGATAACACAAACTGGAAATCACATGACAGGGGCAAACAACAAGTGCCAAGGGGAAACCTGACTGTGACCCATCTGCGTCTGCACACAAACTCAGCCCTGACAGCAAACACACCTATGGGTGACACCCTGATGACCAGTAATGTGCCATGCACCCACATCACAGAGAACACAGGGAGAAGACTTTGGGGGAACATAGCTCAAGTCAGCAAGCATCACAAACAGGTACAACACTAGGGATCACAGCATGCGCAGATGAATGGAAGTGAACACACAGACATGCACATACAACACACACCTTGGGTGCAGGCAATGTCACACGTGTACACACTGCCATGAGGGGACTCCACTCCTGTGTGAGGAAAGCTGTGCCATATGTTGCCTCAGTAGGGCCCCATCATGTCAGCTGAGCACTTGGTCACACAATCAACAATTAGCACCAAATGAGGGCTCCCATCACATCAGCCTGGTCATGGATGTGCCAACGGAATCATCAGCACAGATCCAACACACTTGTATAGCAATGTTGCACTGACTACACGGATGAGTCCCTCCCCATTGATGCCCAAACCTGCATGTCCACTGGAGATGGCAACACGGTCAGGGAAGTAGACAAATGCAACGATGGCAGGCACAACAGATGTGCAGGGGTGGAAGCCACAGATATGAAATTGCCAATGTAAGTAGGAAACCCATTGCCAAATACTGAACACATGACACCCTCAGATGCTGCTATTGATGACATGGATACACCACATGATAGGACACATTCCCCCTGGACCACATGGGTTCCTGCACAGTAACACTTCATAATCATGAGACCAGATATCACCATCACTGCAGCAAGGGCATGGTTAGCTGCACCAACAACATGTACATCTGAAGCATGAGCACTAGAGAAAAGAAAGTTGCTTTATTCAGCATATGTGTTGAGGCCAAACGAAGTCCTGAAAAAGAGCAAAGGCCAATGGCCAGTCCATTGTCAAAGTTCAAACAGGGTGACACTGGCAGATGTCACCCTACGCATGCCTGCACAATACCAGGGACAATCCACTAGGAGGGGCAACCGGGGGGCAGGCCAGGCACCGCAGGGACAGGATCAGGGCTCACCAGGGGAGTCAGGGAAGGGGTGGTGGGTGCAGGAGAGCCACTGACAACTGCAGTGGAGGTGTCTGACATGGTGTGTGCCGGCACAACTGGGGGGCATGACACAGATGTCGTGGGTGCCGGCACAACTGCAGTGGACCCTGCAGATGGGGTGGACAGGTCCGCCACTGCAGTGCCCAAGTCAGACAGGGCGGTAGTGGACTCCACTGCAGTGCCTACCTCCAGGGGAGGAGAATGGGGAACAGGCAAGGTGGGTTGGACAGAGGGGGGGACACCCTCACCACATCAGTGGCACAGACAAGCGCAGCGGGGGGTGTGGTGCTGGGAGAGCAAGTGGCAGGGGAGAAGGCCGGAGCATCTTGGGGATGGTATATCTGTGGGTGGGGGAACCTGGGGCAGGGTGTGGTGGGGGCACCTGTGCAGTGGGGGCCTGAGGGATGGAGGACGGAGACCTTGTGCCTGAGCTGCAGGGTGGTGGCGGGGTCTTGCTCTTAGCACTCCGGGGGACTTGCGGGTGGGGGCCTCAGTCCGTCTGCGCCTGGGGAGGGGGTGTCCGGGGGCGAGGGGCACTCTGCTCCGTGTGGGTGGGCTTCCTCTTCCCCCGGGATGCTGGAGCAGCTTCATCGGTGGGGAAGAGGCCGAGGTCACAGAGGAAGAGCTGCTGTGACTTTGGGGTTGCAGGTGAGGCAAGGGAGGGTGCTTTGGAGGGAGAGGGAACTGAGGACTGCGCAGTGCATGTGGATGCGTGTGTGTGTTCCAGGGCCCCATCCCCTGTGAGTCTGGCTTCAGTCCCCTGAATGTGCGTGCGTGTGCGTTTTGTCATTGGCGTGTGTGTCAGTGTGCTGGATGTGTGTGTGCTGGTGTGTGCCTGTGCCAGTGTGTGTGTGCCTGGGATGGGTAAGGTGCTGGGGAGTGTGGATGGAGCAGAGGCAGGAGGGGTGAGGGACCGTTTGAGGAGGGACACTGCTGCCGTCAGGGAGGAGTCCATGGACCTATTGCCCCTCTGTAGGTCAGACATGCCCGATGAGATGCCCTCCATGAACGACACCAGCTGAGTCAACAGCGCGGTGTGCGCATGGAGGACACTCAGCATGGCTGTCTGCCCTACATGGAGCTGGCGAAGGAGGTACACAGACTCCTCACTCAGGGCAGCAGGGGACACAGGGGCAGGGGGTGCGGTGCCTGGCCCAAAGGAGACACGCTCCCGGACATGGGAGCCTCCACGGACCTGGGGAATGGGAGCCGATGGGAGGGCGGTGGTGGTGCTGGTGGTGGCGGGGACAGCAACACTAGCTGGGGTGTGGTGGCTGCTGACACCCGCCTCCACAAGGGAGTCATCCTCCGAGTTGCTCTGGTCCTCAGCTGAGGTGGATGCTGCTGAGGACTCCTCGGTGTGGCTCCCCTCGCCCTCCGTGCCACTGGGTCCCTCCGACCACTCCTCGGCTGCTGACCCAGTCTGGCTCTCCGGCTCCTCCTGGTCCGTGGAGCTGTCCCCTTCCGTGGCCGTGGATGTATCTGCAAACAATGGGGAAACAGACAGACATCAGTCACCTGCACATAACGCACACACCACTGTGAGCACAGCACATCCCAGAGCAAGCCCTGGCATCATTAGTTGTACATTGCTAAAAGTGCACTAATTGAACAGGAGAAGTCAATTGTCAGTCTGATGCCAAGCATGGCACTCACATCCCACATGGCCTTGCACCCATCTGTCTGGTGTCTGTTGGATTGCAACACCCCAGTGTTGACACATGCACCAAGTACACAGTAGTTGGACAGTGCAGAGGACACGGTGTGGACACATCACAGCTCTTGCCACTGAGTCAGTACAGGTTTACGGATGTAAGGGATGCCCAGAGTCAAATAGGAAATGCATGTGATGCATACCAGCGACAGACACCATGATGCACCCATGTCCTGATAGCCAGCGCCACTATGGTGTGCATGTAGCACATGTCACTCCCCTGCAGGATCACCAATCAGTAGACACATGCCATGGCGGAGGCATGACTGCAAAGTCATACATCACTGTCTCAGTGATGTATGACTTTGCAGCCAGACAACAACACTCTGCACTGTGTCACAATAGTAGGTCATGGGGAATGCAAGTCCTGGAGCTGCACAAGTGCACATGTACATCCCCCACAACACATCCTCTTAACCCTCATCTGTCCAGGTCATACCTATTGGACATATGGGAGACCTGTGACACTACCCTACATGTCAGAATACAGGCATTGTGTAAGCAATGGACCCACCCATGATGCCCACCACAGAGTCAGGGAAACAGATGCTGTCTCCCACCTTGAGTCAAGCAAACTGCAAGGACACAGTCCTAAGTGACAGAATTCCCTGCATGTAAGGGCCACACCTGGGTATCAGATGAGGAGTGGGCAGTGCACAATAGAGGGACATGGCTCCTGGACAACATGACTGCTGTACTGTGGCAGTTCAACCTGGCCCGAGGAGGGCACATAACATGTTAGACAGAGTACACAGTGCAGTCTTTGACTCACCCCCTCCTTGCTGCTCTCTGGCCTTCAGCTGCCCATCCAGGTCTGGAAAGACCACCGCCAGGATCCTGAGCATGTGGGGGTCAGGGTCCGTGTTCCGCCCCTCCTGCGAGGAGGCGACAGCTTCAGCTGGACCCGTGCAATCCTCCGGGTCCAGCCCCGAAGGTCCTGCCACCTCTTTTGGCAGTTGCGGATCCGGCGCTTGTAGACCCCCACGGACCGGACAGCCCGGACGATGTCCTTCCATATCTCATGCTTCCGATGGGCAGAAGCCTGTCAGGATGACAAAGTGATAAGGCCATTATTACACATGCAACATATCCGTGCATGACACAGTTGCATATACATGTCGCAATCACAGGGGCACATGGTGTACCCAGGCAGTGCACGGCTGCCCATGGACAGTTTTCCAGAAGTCACTACATGGTATCATAGCATGGGGAGTAAAACCCTGTTCAGAAGCACTGTCACTGCACCATACCTGTCCAGTGCAAGTCACTACACACTATGGGGGTGACAACTACTCAGTGAGCCTGCTAGCCAGTGGTGTGCTGACTCTCAGCCTTGCTAGTCAGACAAAATGCACATTCAGAAAGGCAGTGCACAGAACACTCACCTGCTCCCCTGGTGTCCCATACAGCTTGCTGTACTGTGGAAGTAGGCTGTCCAGCAGGGCCTGGTTCTCTTCAAGGCTGAAGGCTGGGGCTCTCTCCACAGTACGTGCCATTGCAGGGTCCAGAGGGGCAGAGACAGCAGCAGTGCAGTGGCAGATGTCGTCCTGGAGCATGTAGTGCAGGCAAGTGGGCTCTCAGGGGAACATGCAGCAATATATATGTGCTGGAGAGGCAGATACTGTCCCTTGTGTCCAAAGTGATAGGTCCAAGTCGTTTGCATCTTCTGAATCTGGCCAATCCATGGAATAGCAGCACCAAAACACGCCCACAGCATCCTTCAAAATTTCAACTTCATGACATACATGATTTTGCAACATTGTTGTGGGTGACCAACTGATTTTCCAGCAACCGACTCGTTCGAATATTCGAAAACGCGTCCGTTGCCAGGCAAGCCCATTGTCAATGGGTGCGCACCGATCGGTCCATTGAGGTACAACGCGCACAGGGGTACAACGCGTACCCGCACACATTGAATGCAATGGGCCGGCCGGAGGCACCGATCGGTCCATTGCAGTACAACGCGCACAGGGGTACAACGCGTACCCGCACACATTGAATGCAATGGGCCGGCCGGAGGCACCGATCGGTCCATTGCAGTACAACGCGCACAGGGGTACAACGCGTACCCGCACACATTGAAAGCAATGGGCCGGCCGGAGGCACCGATCGGTCCATTGCAGTACAACGCGCACAGGGGTACAACGCGTGCCCGCACACATTGAATGCAATGGGCCGGCCGGAGGCACCGATCGGTCCATTGCAGTACAACGCGCACAGGGGTACAACGCGTACCCGCACACATTGAAAGCAATGGGCCGGCCGGAGGCACCGATCGGTCCATTGCAGTACAACGCGCACAGGGGTACAACGCGTACCCGCACACATTGAAAGCAATGGGCCGGCCGGAGGCACCGATCGGTCCATTGCTGTTCAACGCATCACTGTACATGTGACTGGCATATGTCAGCATGCCTGTCTCAGATGGACATATGCCAGCCACAGATAGCTCCCAGGGAGTGAGGGGCACACCTACATCACGACAGCCTGTCCAAACCTTATCATAAGGCATGTAAGGCTGCATTTCCTATTGTGTGTATGTTGGTGTACATGTTGTCCTGTGGGTGTCACCTGTGGGCAGCCACCCCCAGGCTGTGCACGTGTTAATGGGGACAGGATCCTGGGTGTTACGTGTACGTGACCACTGTGATGTGCAACTGTTCATATCTGTGCATGTGCCATGGTCACATTTCACAGTGGTGTTTGTGTATGTCATGTCACATACCCCGTGAGTCCCATGTGGGACGGTATGTTTGAGCCAGGGTGTCCCAGTGGCACAATAGTGATGGCCCTCCACAGTCTTTGTGCATGTAGTGTTTACAATGTCTCTGATTTCATGTGCACAATGGGAGACAGTCTCCACATCCACGTTGTGTGTGCATGGACTCTGATGTTGTGCGTGTGTGTCACAGACGTCCATGGCTCTCCTGCCATGGCAAGTGTGGCCACTACCTGTGGGGGTCATGTTTGTTTTGTTGTGGTGTACACATGATACTCCAGGTGATGCCAGTGTCCATGTGGCATTACAGGGTCCCTGGGAATGTGCCTGTCGTTGAGCTGTGGTGCCTGGGGCACATCTGTCCTCACATGTCACTGGGGGGTGACTGTGACACAGCATCATGATATCCAATGGGCCAACCTGGGACAAATTGATGCCACCTGTAGGACCGTGTTGACAGATGTTGGCCATGTATGTACCATACATGTCGTTCCGGTACTGCACACTTCATGTAGTTGTGCCTCATGATGATGTATGTTGGGATCTTGAGTGTGTTCAATGCCGCATATGTGGGGTGACTGACGATCTTGCTTACTTCTCCTCTGCACTGCAGGGCTCCTGCTGTCCATCGGCCATTCCCAGACCTGGCAACGATGGTGGAACGGGACAGCATCCGACGGTACCGCTTCACCAGGCAGCTGATTGAGGATTTGGCAGTGCAGTTGTCCCCACATTTGCAGCCTGGCCGGCCGTATCCTACAGCGCTGACCCCCAAGGTGAAGGTGATGGCAGCCCTACACTTCTTTGCCACCGGTACCTTCCAACATACTGTGGCGTCTGCTGGTGGGATGTCACAGACCATGTTCAGCCGTGTGCTCCGCGATTTCTTGGCGGCAATGTTGCTCTTCCTGAACCGGTACATCTATTTCCCTAGACTGCGACGACTCACTGACGTGAAGAGTGACTTTTATGCCCTGGGGAGGATGCCGCATGTCATTGGCTCCATTGATGGGACACATGTGGCTTTGGTACCACCACAGGCCCAGGAGCAGGCCTACAGGAACCGCAAGCACTACCACTCGGTCAATGCACTGGTGGTGTGTCTTGCAGACATGACCATCACACACGTGTGTGCCCGTTTCCCTGGTTCAGCACACGATGCCTTTGTGATGAGGAGTAGTCGCATCCCCAGGTTGATGGCACAGATGCAGAACCAGCGTGCCTGGCTTGTCGGTGTGTACTGACTTTGTGCCATTGTGTGTGATCTGATCTGTAGTATTCCGCCCACTTTTCCAAGTCAGCTGATGTGCACTTGTCTGTCCGTAGGTGACTCGGGATACCCCAACATGCCGTGGTTGCTGACACCCCTCAGGAACCCTGTGACACCTGCCCAGATGCGCTACAATGAGGCACATGGTCGGACCAGGAGAGTGATTGAGCGGACCTTTGGTCTCCTGAAGAGCCGCTTCCGCTGCCTGGACAAGACCGGAGGGTCCCTCCCATATGCCCCTGCGAAAGTGTGCAAGATTATCATCGTCTGCTGCATGCTCCACAACCTGGCAGTGCGGAAGGAGTTGCCTCTCATCCAGGATGACGATGACCAACATCCGCCACCTGTGGAGGATCCTGGCCTGGACCACGATGCCAGTGACGATGATGATGATGATGGTGATGGTGATGTCCGCACACAGCTCATCACCAACTTCTTTAGCTGAATGTGAGTATCCTGAGGTGTCATGTGAATGATGTGAGTTGGCATGATGTGTGGGTGGTGCTCTGGTGCTGTTGGAGTGTGTCCATGGGCTACTTGACTGGATGTGTGTTGCGATGTGTGCTTACAGGTGGGCTGTACTCCCCAACAGTGTTGACATGCTAACTTGGTTCTGGGTGGGTATCTTGTAACATGTATTGTGCATGAGTTTTGCTGTTCTGTCCTGTACTCCATTGCTTTTGACTGTGTGTCATTTCTGTCCTTCACAGGGTACTTTCAGATTCGTTTGGTCAACTGTGTCCACCGACAACGTGATTGCACATCCAGGCTGGTAGCTGTTGTGTCCCTACAGGTGATGTGCGCCACACCCATGGACTTCCTTCTGTCTACAGTTGTTGACTGTGTGCCCGCTACCAGGTGGGGTTACCTTGCATCTGTAGTGGTTACGGCATGTTGCTACTGTGTAATAAACCTGTGCTTCACTTAGTGATGTGCGTTGTCTGTGGTCACACATTTGACTGCCATTTGCTTACTGCACCTGTGGGCTACTTGACTACAACTGGGAATGGGTGTGGTGTCTGTGCATTGCACCGTCTTCCCTGGCAACATCAGTGTAGGCAATGAGTCAGATGGCCTAGGTGTGTATGTGTTGTGTAGCCCTGGTGGTGTGTCTCCCTCATATGTGTCACGTTGCCTGTACTCACATGCCTGTGTTGTCCTTGCTGTTGCAGTTCGCATACACAGTGTAATTTTGTTGTTCATCATCCCCATAACAGTACCCACGTTGGAATCACGACAGAGGCAAGTATGGTGTATTATTGTGTTTATTGTGATACATCTGTGATAATAGTGCATAGGATGGATTGTGCTGTACATGAATCTTGCAATCCCAAGTTCCTAGATGAATAGAAAGTCCAGGTAGACAGGATCCCCAGTATCGGGGCCACAGTTGTCTGACACATTGTTCCAACTTGTACTCCCCATGCAATGTGTGGGAGTAGTGTTGCCATCAACAGGGTGAACAGTCTGTGCACAAAGGCGAAAATCCAGAACAGGTTCAGGCTTCCTGGGAGTTGCGCTTGGCCATCAGCCTCTCACTTTCCCCTCCTCGGACGACCCCTCTTCTTGGGGGGGCCCTCAAGTGCAGGCTGCTGCGGTGCAGGGGACTCTCCGCCAGAGTCCTCCTCCCTCCCTGTGGCAGTTGCAGTTTGTTCGGTACCAGATGTTGTTGGCACACAGGGAGGTGTGGACTGGTTGCTGTTCATCTGGCGGAGGCATTGTAAAATGTCCCTGTGCACCGCCGTCATCTCATGTAGTACATCCCACTTGGACTCCACGCGGGTCATGTGGGAGTCCACACGTGACATGTGGGAGTCCACACGTGACATGTGTGACTCCACATGGGACATGTGGGAGTCCAAGCGGGCATGATGGGCAGCCTGCTGCTGTTTGATGTCTCTGAGGAGCCCCACTACCTGGCTGAGCTCTCCGGTGCTGGACTGGTACGCATCAGCTATGCGTACCAGTTGTGGGTCTTCATGCACACCAGCAACGTCTGCAAGCAGCGACCTCTGTCTCCCACCCCTCCCACCACCCCTGCTGACATGTGCAGTGTGTGCAGTTGCACGCACAGATAACCCTGGTCCACCTTGGGGGTTGGTGGTGGTGGTGGTGTCCATGGCCCCAGGTTGGTCCAGGGTCACTGCGCTGGTGTTGTTCCTTATTCTGTCCATGTCGGCAGGGATGGTATTCGTGGTGACAGTCGTTGGAGGGGTGGGTGCAGGGGGTGCAGCTGGTGGACCTGCTGGTGCTGCAGCTGGTGGTCCTGCTGGTGCAGCATGTTGACTTGCACCGGATGTGCCAGGTTGTTCTTCATCGTCCGAGGAGGACAGAGGCTGTACGACGCCAGTGAGCTCGGCATCCTCTTGAGCCTGGGACTGGGACTCCTCAGCGTCTGCTGCTGTGTCCCTATCATCACCTGTTTTTGGGAGACACAAACAATGTATGTCATGTTTCTGCAGGCATCAGTGGTTGACACACCTGACAGTTGTGACTGTGCCTCGGGGTGCGGGCCTGTACATTGTATTGTCCTAAGTCGTCACAGTCAGGGGTTGATATTGGTGTGGCACATTGTCCTGCATTATTTGGGCATTTCTATGTATTCTCTGGGGTGTGAACATGGTCTGCATTGATTGTGTTTGGTTGACAGCCAGACCTCCTTCCCACCCACCCACCCACCCAGTCAGTTATCCCACCATGGAACGTGCTTGCATTGCAGGGAGTGTAAGTTGTCTCTCAGGATGTCAGTCAGAGGTGTCCTGCTGTTTGTTGGTGCACAGTTGGCAGCAGGGCCTTGTGCTCCCCACAGCAGTAGCCAGTGTCAGCCATCTTGTGAGTCCTTCTCCACTCCCTGTGATGTGAGCATGGTTCAGGGTGGTGTTGATGGGCCAGTTGTGAGGCTGAGCAATGTCTGTGACTACGACTCCCATCATGCTATTGCCTCCACCCCCCTTCCCAGCATGCCCATGCTTCCTTCCTTTGACTCTGCTTCCCTGTGGGGTGGGCTGGCTGTGCTGACAGGATGGCTGGGAGTGTTGTCCTGGCAGTTGTTTGGCTAAGAGTCCCAAGAGTGTCCCTGTGCTTCACACAACATAACCCAGGGTGGTGGTGCTTTGTGGGATCTTGTGTTAGGATGGAGGGCATTGCATTCTACCAGGTGGGTACTGTGGAGTTTGTGTTGGGGGGGTGTGAGGGGAGGTGCTGGTGACTATGGTCAGTGCTGCAAGTCCCCCTTCCCACCCAGCCAGCCGGATATCCCACCATGGAACGTGCTTGCATTGCAGGGAGTGGAAGTTGTCTCTCAGGATGTCAGTCAGTGGTGTCCTGCTGTTGGTTGATGTGCAGTTCCCAGCATGCCCTTGTGCTCCCCACGACACAGCAACAGTGTCAGACATCTTTGATGGGCCTTTCTACTCTCTGTGGGATGTGCATGCGTGAGTGTGAGCTTGCTGGGCCATGTGGTGGGGGATGTAGAGCTGTGACTACGACTCCCATCATGCTATTGCCTCCACCCCCTTCCCAGCATGCCCATGCTTCCTTCCTTTTGACTCTGCTTCCCTGTGGGGTGGGCTGGCTGTGCTGACAGGATGGCTGGGAGTGTTGTCCTGGCAGTTGTTTGGCTAAGAGTCCCAAGAGTGTCCCTGTGCTTCACACAACATAACCCAGGGTGGTGGTGCTTTGTGGGATCTTGTGTTAGGATGGAGGGCATTGCATTCTACCAGGTGGGTACTGTGGAGTTTGTGTTGGGGGGGTGAGGGGAGGTGCTGGTGACTATGGTCAGTGCTGCAAGTCCCCCTTCCCACCCAGCCAGCCGGATATCCCACCATGGAACGTGCTTGCATTGCAGGGAGTGTAAGTTGTCTCTCAGGATGTCAGTCAGTGGTGTCCTGCTGTTTGTTGGTGCACAGTTGGCAGCAGGGCCTTGTGCTCCCCACAGCAGTAGCCAGTGTCAGCCATCTTGTGAGTCCTTCTCCACTCCCTGTGATGTGAGCATGGTTCAGGGTGGTGTTGATGGGCCAGTTGTGAGGCTGAACAATGTCTGTGACTACGACTCCCATCATGCTATTGCCTCCACCCCCTTCCCAGCATGCCCATGCTTCCTTCCTTTTGACTCTGCTTCCCTGTGGGGTGGGCTGGCTGTGCTGACAGGATGGCTGGGAGTGTTGTCCTGGCAGTTGTTTGGCTAAGAGTCCCAAGAGTGTCCCTGTGCTTCACACAACATAACCCAGGGTGGTGGTGCTTTGTGGGATCTTGTGTTAGGATGGAGGGCATTGCATTCTACCAGGTGGGTACTGTGGAGTTTGTGTTGGGGGGGTGTGAGGGGAGGTGCTGGTGACTATGGTCAGTGCTGCAAGTCCCCCTTCCCACCCAGCCAGCCGGATATCCCACCATGGAACGTGCTTGCATTGCAGGGAGTGGAAGTTGTCTCTCAGGATGTCAGTCAGTGGTGTCCTGCTGTTTGTTGGTGCACAGTTGGCAGCAGAGCCTTGTGCTCCCCACAGCAGTAGCCAGTGTCAGCCATCTTGTGAGTCCTTCTCCACTCCCTGTGATGTGAGCATGGTTCAGGGTGGTGTTGATGGGACAGTTGTGGGGGGGCAATATGTGTGAGTGCGACTCCCATGATGCTATTGGCTACACTGACTTGGCCAGCATACACAGAATTCCTTCCTTTGAGTGGTCTTCACTGTGTGTTGGTGTTGTTGTGGTGGCTACATGTGTGGATGTGTGTGTTAGTTCTATTTGTGCCACTGCCTAGCTGTAGTTGTGGTTGTGTTTGTACATGTGTTGGCACAGTTGGATGTGACTTTTTTGATGGCATGTGTTGTGTTTATCTGACTGACATACACATTTTGGGATGATTCTGTTCTAGTTGCTGTGTAATTGCTATGAGTGCATGGTTTGACTCTCCCCTTGACAGTGATGTGTGTGTTTTGTGGCAGTTTATTGTGTACATTTGTTGTGTACTCACCAGGCTCTGGGATGTCCTCTAGTCCATATACGCTCACTGGCGGAAGGATGGCCCGCACCTTCTCCTCCCAGGGCCTGAGGTATACTGGCTTGGCAGGAGGGCCACTGCCGGTGTATTGGCTCAGGTGGTAGTCTTTCTTGAGCAGCTCCCGGACCCTCCTGCGCACGTCATACCACCTGTTCTGGATGTCGGTCTTTGTGCGCCGACATGGTGATTGGGCGTTCACCCTGTTGATGATCCTCTCCCACATCTTGGTTTTCTGCGACATGGGGGTCTGTTGGACCAGAGTGCCAAACAGCTGTGGCTCCACCCTGAGGATCTCGTCTACCATGACTTCCAATTCACTATCTAGGAACTTGGGATTCTTCTTGGGGGGCATGGTGATGGGTGGTGATAGTGGGTGCTGTGTGTGTTGGTGTGCAGGTGAGGGTGTGTGGGTGTGTGTTGTGCTGGGTGTATGTGAGGTAGGTATTTGTTGGTGTGCTGCTGGTGTGTAGCTTGTGTGAGGGATGAGCTGTGGGTGTGTGGTTGCTTTCTCTTGGGTGCTGGCAGTGGAATGGCATTTGCAAAGGCTCATGGTAGTGATTTGTGTCCTTTATATAGGTGGAGTTGTTGGTGTGTCTTTGTTCTCTGTCCCCACCCCCCCAGTATTTATTGGCTTGGTAATTGCTTGTTTGGCCTTTTTTTGGTTGATTTTTCCTTTGTGCTGTTTGTGTATGTTGGAAACGTTCTTGTGACCGAGTCGGACCCTGCATTGGTCTCGTACGGTGTTTTCCGTTTCGTTCACGCTGTGTTTGTGCAGTTTTGTATGCTGCGTACGCGTCGGTCGCGGTGTATTGTGTTGCTTCGGCTCGGTTTTGTATGCGTGTCGGTCGTACGGCTTGTCCTCCGTCCGACTCGGTCGTGTTTTTCGCGCCTTGCATCGTACTTTGCAGGTTGGAGTTGGCGGGTACGATTCGGTCGGATTTGTTCCGGGTGCGTGTCGGTCGGTTGGATTCGCGTGTTTTTCCGGCCGGATTGCTATTTTCCGAGCGGGTCGGTCGGTCGGCTTGGTTTCCTGACGTGTCGGTCGGATTTATCGCGGCTTGCATCGTACTTGGCGTGTCGGGCGCCACTGGTACGTGTCGGTCGGTATTTTTTCCGGATCCGAGTCGGTCGGTGCTTTTTCCGGCCCGAATCGGAATCGACCCCTGAGTGTCACTCTGGCAGGCGTCAGGAAGAGGTTTGACATAAATGCATATGGCTCGATCAAAGTTGGCACAGGATCCTTCTTTTACTGAAAAGGCAGTTGATAAAAGGATATATAGATATGATTACATTATAAATACATTGTTTTTTTAATTCAAAACAAATCTCAAAAGGTAAAGTATAGTCATCCTTTATAATCTTCAACCAACTAATATTAAAATGGAAAAAAATGTTCCATGGAATCCTCATTTAAGGAACATTATGGTAATGATCTGAAATCTAAAATCCACTGTAATTTCCATTTATGATGAGTTCACAACCACACCTCCTACTAACGCACCTCTCATAACATCACATAGATCACAGTAATTTACAAAAGTGACATAATCTGTGACATCACTAGTGACAAGCCATTGGTCAGCTGAGATATCTATTAACTGCCCCATTCCTTTTCCAGTAGTGCAAACCGGAGATGGCAATATTTGTGTGTCACCCACAATCCCTCTAGATACACACACACACACCCACACCCCTTCCCCCCACACACATACACAGACACACATGCATGCAAACACTCACAAACACACTTTTTGGGCTAGACTGAGGGATTTTTCAATACCCCACTTTGTCTTGGTCAGGCCATGGTGGGGTAAAGAGCAGCACATCATATAATAAAGTGTTCCTGACTGGGTAGAGTTGAGGGAGACAAATAGACAGCTAAGTGTGTGGGGGGACTGGCTCAGGTGTGCTCCTCTTCGGCCTCAGGACCAAGGCAGAAAGCACTTTAAAAACCCTTCTTGTTTCTGTGAATGCCAGACAAGTGGAGGGGACACTCCATAGTTTTTACCTGCATTCCCTTCCACTATTCTAGGTTTACAAAACTACTGCAAGTCCAACATAATTTGATGATCTAGTTTCCTTGCTATCCAAAAAGAGACAAACAATTTTCCAGGTAGATCATGTGTCACATTTTCCTAGATTGCTTTGTTTAACATAATCTTCTGAACGTTACACCTTGATCACCTAAATGTCAAGAAAACTGAAGAAAAAGATAACAACAGAAACATAGAGAAGAAACTTTGAGACCACTGATGCAGCCACTTTGGGCAGACCAATGCGAGCAAGTTTGACTCCCCTCAAACATAAATCATGTGCATACTATCCCACATCTCTGCAAGTCATAATTAGGGCTGTCGCTGATAACACAAATAATCAAGCAGCCCTTAAACTACAGTGCTGGACAAAAAACCCTATAGGATACTCACCTGCCATCAAACCATTTAGAAGCAAGCTCACTGTATAACAACCATGCTTTGGTGGTCAAGCAACGCACTTCGTATTGGAATCTTGCAAATCTAGCTAATGGCGATAAATAATAAAATATTGCTAAAAGTGAGTTAGTCACTCAGAGTTCAAGGATCAGCAGAACAGTCACCTTTAGCTACAAGGGTGACTGGTCAGAGTGAGAGACTGGCAGGGAGGTAGTGAGCAGCAGCATGGTGGTATAACCACCACCATGCTTATGTCTTATTCTGTGTGGTGG
>CAWUFW010027408.1:0-26930 GCA_963921515.1 Calotriton arnoldi | reverse complement strand
GCCCCCATGAGTAGGGGTGGTGGTAGTGGCAGGCATCCATCCCCCATGAGTGGGGATGGTAGTAGTGGCAGGCATCCAGGCCCCCCTGAGTAGGGGTGGTGGTAGTGGCAGGCATCCAGCACTCCCTGAGTAGGGGTGATGGTAGTGACAGGCATCCAGGCCCCCCTGAGTAGGGGTGGTGGTAGTGGCAGGCATCCAGCACTCCCTGAGTAGGGGTGGTGGTAGTGGCAGGCATCCATCCCCCTATGAGTGGAGATGGTAGTAGTGGCAGGCATCCAGGCCCCCATGAGTAGGGGTGGTGGTAGTGGCAGGCATCCAGCACCCCCTGACTAGGGGTGGTGGTAGTGGCAGGCATCCAGCACCCCCTGAGTAGGGGTGGTGGTAGTGACAGGCATCCAGGCCCCCTGAGTAGGGGTGGTGGTAGTGGCAGGCATCCAGCACCCCCTGAGTAGGGGTGGTGGTAGTGGCAGGCATCCAGCACCCCCTGAGTAGGGGTGGTGGTAGTGGCAGGCATCCAGGCCCCCCTGAGTAGGGGTGGTGGTAGTGGCAGGCATCTAGCCCCGCATGAATAGGGGTGGTGGTAGTGGCAGGCATCCATCCCCCTATGAGTGGGGATGGTAATAGTGGCAGGCATCCAGGCCCCCCTGAGTAGGGGTGGTGGCAGTGGCGGGCATCTAGCCCCCCATGAGTAGGGGTGGCGGTAGTGACAGGCATCCAGGCCCCCCTGAGTAGGGGTGGTGGTAGTGGCAGGCATCTAGCCCCCCATGAGTAGGGGTGGTGGTAGTGGCAGGCATCCATCCCCCAATGAGTGGGGATGGTAGTAGTGACAGGCATCCAGGCCCCCCTGAGTAGGGGTGGTGGTAGTGGTAGGCATCCAGCACCCCCTGAGTAGGGGTGGTGGTAGTGACAGGCATCCAGCCCCCCATGAGTAGGGGTGGTGGCAGTGGCAGGCATCTAGCCTCCCATGAGTAGGGGTGGTGGTAGTGGCAGGCATCCATCCCCCTATGAGTGGGGATGGTAGTAGTGGCAGGCATCCAGGCCCCCATGAGTAGGGGTGGTGGTAGTGGCAGGCATCCATCACCCCCTGAGTAGGGGTGGTGGCAGTGGCAGGCATCCAGCAGCCCCTGAGTAGGGTTGGTGGTAGTGACAGGCATCCAGCCCCCCATGAGTAGGGGTGGTGGCAGTGGTAGGCATCTAGCCCCCCATGAGTAGGGGTGGTGGTAGTGGCAGGCATCCATCCCCCTATGAGTGGGGATGGTAGTAGTGGCAGGCATCCAGGCCCCCATGAGTAGGGGTGGTGGTAGTGGCAGGCATCCAGCACCCCCTGAGTAGGGGTGGTGGTAGTGACAGGCATCCAGGCCCCCCTGAGTAGGGGTGGTGGTAGTGGCAGGCATCCAGGACCCCCTGAGTAGGGGTGGTGGTAGTGTCAGGCATCCAGCACCCCCTGAGTAGGGGTGGTGGTAGTGACAGGCATCCAGGCCCCCCGGAGTAGGGGTGGTGGTAGTGGCAGGCATCTAGCCCCCCATGAGTAGGGGTGGTGGTAGTGGCAGGCATCCATCCCCCTATGATTGGGGAGGTAGTAGTGGCAGGCATCCAGGCCCCCCTGAGTAGGGGTGGTGGCAGTGGCAGGCATCTAGCCCCCAATGAGTAGGGGTGGTGGTAGTGACAGGCATCCAGACCCCCCTGAGTAGGGGTGGTGGTAGTGGCAGGCATCTAGCCCCCCATGAGTAGGGGTGGTGGTAGTGGCAGGCATCCATCCCCCAATGAGTGGGGATGGTAGTAGTGACAGGCATGCAGGCCCCCCTAAGTAGGGGTTGTGGTAGTGGCAGGCATCCAGCACCCCCTGAGTAGGGGTGGTGGTAGTGACAGGCATCCAGCCCCCCATGAGTAGGGGTGGTGGCAGTGGCAGGCATCTAGCCCCCCATGAGTAGGGGTGGTGGTAGTGGCAGGCATCCATCCCCCTATGAGTGGGGATGGTAGTAGTGGCAGGCATCCAGGCCCCCCTGATTAGGGGTGGTGGTAGTGGCAGGCATCCCGCACCCCCTGAGTAGGGGTGGTGGTAGTGACAGGCATCCAGGCCCCCCTGAGTAGAGGTGGTGGTAGTGGCAGGCATCCAGCCCCCCATGAGTAGGGGTGGTGGTAGTGGCAGGCATCCATCCCCCTATGGGTGTGTATGGCATTGGTGAGGCCATCCCGCCCCTATGGTTCTGCTGTTGCTGATGTATGTCATTTGTGCATCCCTATGTGTGTGTGACATATTTTGGGTACGTGTCGTTTGTTTGTGTTGTTGGTGTTTGACTTACCGTCTGCGCCGTACGCGTCCGTGCCGGTCTCGGTAATAGATGTAGAGTATTGGTAGGACCTGCGCGATGGGATTCATGGTTGGGTCGTCTCATTCGGGTTTCTCGTGTCTTCGACTCGTACTCGTCGCAGGCTTGTTCGTCTGGTAGCCGTGGATCGTCTTGTGGCGCGAAACAGAGCTTATGTACAGCTCGCCCGGATGCTCATACGTGCCGGATGTAGCGACGGGATCGGCGCGTACGGAAGGCGCATCGTACTAGTCCGGCTGGGAGGTGCTGTGTATTTGCTTCCGTGCGACTCGAATCAGTGTTTACGGATCCGGCTCGGGCGGGGAACAGGAGCTGAAATGGGTAAGTACGGCTCGCTCGGAATCTGGGCTGTTGTGCGCATCGTACTTGTTCGTTCGGACGAGTGTTCGAATCGGTCGGGAAACACGCATTAGGCTGGTTATTTTTCCGGACGAGTACTGTTAGGTGCGCTTCCGGCCGAGATCGGAATCGGCCCCTTAGGAGGGGAGGATACTATTGGGATACAATGAAATGAAATGAAATTTGTACTTGTAAAGCGCACCCATACCCCCAAAGGGGTGTCCAGGCGCTGTACGCATACCGCTGTGGAACCCTTCCTGGCTTTTTCCCTGTGAAATGTCCACTCCTGGGCACCCCCAGGGTGAAGCCAGGCATCCCAGCGCTGTTGGGGCTGTTGTGGAGATTAAGCAAGCTATTGCCCAGAGTTGCAGAGTGGGACCCATGATTAGAATAGGCACCGAGGCGAGAATTATCAGGTCCGAGGAAATTGAGCCCAAGACACGCCGAGGCGGGAATTGAACCCTGGTCCCGGGCCAAATCTCTGCATCAGGGTCTGCCTCTCTAACCATTGAGCCACACTTCTCCACAAAGGGGTAGATACATAATATCGGAAAAACAAGCAGTCTCAAATCCCGGATACATTTGGGATATAAACAGGTAGATTCATTATACAAGAAAATAAGCAGTCTCAACTCCCGGGTGGGATGCCCAGAAAGGCAGGGAAGGTATCATCCGGAAAAGCCATGGATAATGCTGTAATGGTGGGTGGAACAAGGTCATTGGGGTGATTGTAATGCAATCGTTAGGCGAGGAATTTGCCCATTAGGAAAATGTTGGTCTCCTTTTTGAAGCGTGCCAAAGACGACAGTCTTCTGATGGTGGGCGGGAGAGAGTTCCATAGTCTTGGAGCGGCCCCAGAGAAGGCCCGATTGTAGGTTTTTTTTTCCGGAAGCGAGCTGGTTGGAGCAAAAGGTCTCTGGCAGACCGGGAGTTTCTGGCTCCTCCAGATATCACGAGTTTCTGGGCGAGGAATGCAGGGGAATTGGAGTATAGAGCCTTGTGAGTAATGCAGGCCATCTTAAGTTGGATTCTGGCCTCGAGAGGAAGCCAGTTCAGAGCTTTAAGGTGGGGAGAGATGTGGCCGAATTTCTTTGAACCGGTTAGGAGTCTGGCGGCGGCGTTAAGGCAGGCTTTCAGTGGGGCCAGAGAGTTTTTGGGCAGACCTGCGAGAGTAGAGCATCCATATTCTAGTCTGGAGATAACTAGTGCCCGGATTGCCGTTTTTAGGTCGGGAGTGTCGAGGAAGGGTTTCAGGTTTCTTAGGTAACTCAGGTGATATCTGGCAGTTTTGGCCATCGAGTTGATATGGGCACGCATGTTCAAGTCTAGAGTTATTCCAATTTCCAAGGGATTTAGCAGAGTCCACAATGGTAGGAGGGCAGTTTAGCGCTGTGATAGCCTTGAGCCGTTCCTGGATGTCTGGATTGGTTTTGGGTGGGGAGATAAGAAGAAACTCAGTTTTTTTTGCGTTAAGTTTGAGCTGGTTAGAGGTGAGCCAGTGGACAGTCAGCTTCAAGGCCTCATTAAGGGAGAGAGATTTTAATGTAGATCTGTGTGTCGTCGGCATACATGTGGTAGGAGATATTGGCGGTGCGTAGCACCTCTGTGAGCAGTTCAAGGTAAAGATTGAAGAGTGTAGGGGACAGGGTTGAGCCTTGGGGGACTCCCACTGTGATCGGAGAGGGAGCGGATAGGTTGCCATTGATTAGGACTCTCTGTGAGCGATTCTGGAGGAAGGACCTAAACCATTCAAGAACGGTGCCATCCAAACCCATCCTGAGTTTGAGGCGTTCAAGGAGTGTTTCGTGGTTAACCGTATCGAAAGCCGAAGATAGGTCTAGGAGGATAAGGAGACAGGTTTTGCCTTGGTCCAGGGCTTGGAGGGCATCATCCACGATGTGGAGGAGGGTGATTTCAGTGCTGTGACCAGGTCTGAACCCGGATTGGAAGTCGTCTAGTAAGTGAGTTGGTGATGTGTAGGCTCAGCTGCTGTTGCACACATTTCTCCAGAACTTTGGCTAGGAGTGGTATGTTGGATATAGGTATATAGTTGTCAGGGGAGGTAGGATCCAGCGTAGGTTTTTTTAAGATGGGGGCGACTTGGCCGGCTTTCAGAGAATCAGGTATCTATCCCTGTAGGAGGGAAGCGTTGATTATTGCAGTCCAGGAAGGGATGATAGCCTGAGCGGCGGCGGCTAGGCAGTTAGAGAGGAGAGGATCATTGAAGTGATTGTTCGGGTTTAAGGAGGATAGAATTTTCGAGACAGAGTTTCAGGTTTCAGTTTGGTTTCAGGAGCGGGTTTTGTAGGGTTATAAGGTGGGAAGTAAATTAGAATTAATAGTTAATTTGTAATTAATGGTAATTATTTAATTGATAATTATTTATATTAGTTGTATAATTAATTGCTTTGTAAGGTATGTTTCATCTGTGTGTTATAGGTTTTGTAGGGGTATGGGGGAAGTAAATGAATTATAATTATTTCTTATTATAATTAATTATTTAATTCATAATTAATTATGCAAATTGAGTACTATATTAAATATTTGTTTTTGTGGGTGTGTGGTTTTGTATGGGTAAAAGGTGTGTGTGAAATTCAGTTTATTAATCATTAATGTTAATTTATCATTATTTAATTGAAAAACTGATTATGTAAATTGTGTAATTGAGATATTGTATAAGTTTTATATTAAGTGTGAGTTGTTACGTGTGTAGGGGTAAAGTGTGGGAAGTTAATTAAATACAAGTAATTTTTTCTAAGCTAAATATTTTTATTAATTGTTTGGTTGATAATTAATTATGTGAATTATGTGACTAACATTTTTATATTAGATGCAGGGTGTTGTTTTTATACGGACAAGGGGTGGTAAGCTAATTAAAAATAATTATTTTAGTATTAGTTAATTATTATTAATATTTTAATTGATAATCAATGATGGAAAATGTGTAAAGATATGTATTGTGTAGTTTGTAGAGGTATAGGGTGGAAAGTTATTCAAGTAAAAACACATTTAAAAATAGTTACTTTTTTAATTTATGTTGTATGTGTTAATTGTGTTGTGCTTTTTAATTGCAATCAACTGGATTTTTTGGTTGTGATTATTATGAGAATAATAGTTTGGGATCTTAATACTATTTGTTTTAATTTATGATAGTTATTCAGCATTGTAATAAATATGTAATTTGTATATTTAAAAAAAATTACCTACTGGCGGTAGGCAGTTATAGTTGGGACCTTGTTTCTATTCAAAAAGTGTTTTTTCTTTTACCAATATCTTTCGCGCCGCTTGATGAATCTTTGCAAAATGTTCAAAACTAATGGACTGCTCGGGTCATCTCCTGTCTTAAAAGTTTTGGGGTGATTTGTCAAGCAAGGGCCGAGAAAAAAGTGGGGTCCCAAAACGCGTTTTCTCCATGTTCATTTCCATAGGAAACTTTTGTCGCAACTACAGCCCGAACAGCTGAATGGAATTACACCAAATTTGGAAGAGAGGTAGCTCTTGGTCCGGAGTGCACTCTTTGCTTTAAATGGTGTAAATCTATTCAGTGGTTCCTGAGAAAATTATATATAAAAAAATATTAGTATCTGGTGACCCTGGTGGATCCGCGAACCCTCACGATCACAAGCTTGACTTCAAGCCAGGAAATGTTGGCACCCATCTTGTGACTCGGTTCAACCGAGTCACAAGAAAAAAGGTTAAAAATGAAGAAAAGGGGGCAGGGCAGAAACTCCCTGACCCACTAGGCCTACTCAAGGGGTCCCACAGGGCCAAAAAAAGCATTTTTTTAACAAAACATCGGCGGGATTTGCGTAGGGTCTGCAAATACCGCCAAACATTTATTAAAAAATGAAGCGCGATCTACCACGCTTCGTTTCTTTGAAGCCCCCGGGTGGGCCAGGCCCCGGGGGCAATGGTTAATTATTATGCGGTGGCCCGCGGGGCCCCCTATTCCCAGCAACGGCCACCTCCCCGGGGCTTTTTCAATAATGGGTGGGGGCCTCGCGGGCCCCCCAAGCTTTGGGGAACGCCACCTCCCTGGGGCTTTTTTTTGTAAAAATAGCATGGGGGGCTTCTCTCCCCCCACTCTGGCCTGTGGACTGCCACCTCCCGGGGGCTTTTTAAATAATGGGTGGGGGGCCTCGCAGGCCCTCCCAAGCACCGAGGGCCGCCACCTCCCCGGGGCTTTTTAAAAAAAATAGTGTGGTGGGCTCCTGCCCCTGCACGCTGCCCCAGGGACCGCCACCTCCCTGGGGCATACATCAATTAAGTGCGGGGGTCCATTGCAGGCCCCTGGCCCAGGGAACCACCATCTCCCTGGGGCAGCATGCAGATGGGAGGGGGGCCGCGCAGCCCCCCTCTAGGAGCTCTCCTTGGCCCTGAGGACCGCCACCCCCCAGGGCCGGCTCCAGCAATGTCCCGGGGCACACACCCCTGGGACATTGCAGTTTGCTATGGCAGGGCGGGAGCACTGCTCCCACCCTGTTATAGCAAACTTCTGCTTCGCTCCATGGAAGCGAAAGCAGGAAAACTGCTCTCGCTTTCATGAAGCGAAGCAGAATTGATTATGGCTGAAGGGAGCCACATGTTAGCAGCTCCCTTCGTCAAAAAGCAATGCCGGCTCCCACAGGAGGCAGGGAGCTGGCAAGGACCATGGGGGCATTGGGGCTCCCCTCGCGGTTCCCAATGTGAGGGCATGCCCTGGGGGATGGGGTCCCCGGGGCCGACATCGAGGAATGGGACTGGGGGCATTTTTTTTCTCTCGTGTTTGGAATTGCGACCCCATCGCAGCTCTCAGCACGGCACCCCCATGCAACGTCGCAGAGGATTCGCGGATCCACCTCAAATAAATAATTTATCAGTATATAATTTAGAAGGTAGTGTTGCATTTATGAAGTTAGTGAGATTGAAGTTATTAATCACATTTAATTTGATAAAGTTATTAATAATATAAAAAATTTAAAATGCAAAGTTAAAGTTGAAGTGTATTGTGTTGTAGTACATTGAATTAATGCTTTTGTTTTACAAATCCGCGACAGGTTCGAGAATCCCTAAAAAATATAAAAAGAGTATGTATATTTAAAAAAAATAAAAGATTAATTGTTGGGATTATAGGGCGGCTCTAAAAAGAGCCCTTGTTTTTATTATGACTTTGTTGGAGCTACATGTAAGTGCAGATGTACTGCTTAAGGTTGTTGAGAAATACTCAGTTTCCATCATCTGTGAAGTGAACTCCATCACTTCTGTAGATGTCATCCATATCAAAACTTAGATTGTTGTTATACATGGAGCCCATCCTATGGTCTCTGAGGTAAGCAGAAACAGCTTTATTGACATTCTTCCTAGCTTTCTCAAACTGTGGCAGAATTGATTTGACCACTTCCATTTCTGTCTTTGGCATATATTAGAGTATACAAAGACAGTTTGAGGCAAAAGCAACATCAATTGTGCAAAGGTATCCTTCAATAGTATTTCCAGACCTACCCCAGTCAATGTGCCTAGGTCATTGCCACCACAGTGCATAATCATGAGGTCAGGGGGTTGGAGATGCCAAAAGGTTTTAACCAAAGGCAACAATTGGTGCCACTTTAATCCTATCTGTGCAATCCATTTAATATCCACATTTTGCAAACCTAGGTCTTTGTCAATACCTCTGTGTTCAGCATACTTTTTGCACCAGAAAACATAGCTGTGCCCTACAATCCACACTGTAAGCATCTTGAAGGGATGTCTGGAAGGAATGAAAAGATGTCTGTAGGTGAGGTAGTCAGTTTGTAGAATGACAGGTATCTAAAATGGTGGAGAAGATGCTGTTTTTGAAAAACCAATAAGTGATTGGCTGTTCATCAACACTGTGTACTCAAAAACTGGGTTGCATGTTACTTTGCTGAGGAATCATGTTTCTGATTGATTATTAAAAAATGTTTTAAAGGTACAGTAGATAGGATAAGGTAATAGTTTGCAAAAGTCAACCACACCTGCTATTTGTATTTGTTAGCTAGTGTGCTGAACTTGAAAATATGATGAACTTGTGACCTGCCAGTACAGTTGAATGTTGCAGTAACTGTTACTATGGAAACTGGGATTAAGCAGAATGGGGGAAGGGTTGAAACATAACTGTGGATTTAAAATGTGAAATAGAAACTTAAATGTAAGTGATATGTTACGAAATTAAGTTTTTCTAAGTCAGTAGTATGTGTAGAAGTAGTGCGTTGTTTTAAAAAAATACTAGTATTATTAGAAATAGGTTTTTGAACTCCCGTAAGGGTTCGCGGTTCCATCGCAACGCTTTACTATGGCACCGCGGTGGAGTCGCAACTCCAGAAAATTACAGAACCAGTTTGGGCAGTAGTTGAAGACAGTTAGAAAGGGTTAATATGTCTTACCAATAGAAATGTGTTTCACAATTTGAAATAATGTAGGAAGCAATGTGATTTGTTACTTACATTTATTTGTGTGCAGAAAGAGAGGGAAAGTTTGCCATTACTGGTTTTACCTTGTTCAGAGTGCTGCATTACATTTAGTGTGTGCAAAAGAAAATCTTTAATGAGTTTCTGATATTTGATATTCTGCAATACTATTTCAAAGGTGAGTTACAAATTTGTAAGGTGTGTTATGTATTATGCAGTAGTGCTTTACTCTTTGTAGTGATATTTTTAGATTTGAAAAGAATTATTTTCGAAGTTTGGAAATTATTAGAGAAGTGTGATGTTTGAAATATGTTATGAAATGTACAGATGTGTATTGTAGTTTGTTTTATTGTAATGAAATGACGATTGAAATAGTTTGTGCACACTAATGTGTACATTGGTAGATGGATTAGTGATTATGGTAGTTTGTATGTGTCTGTGGAAAGGTGCAGATGAAGTACACCGCATCATTTTAGGTGTCTCTTTGAAATGGGAAGTGCAGTCTGTCAAGTTTCAAGGTCTGCATGGTCTCGTGACTGAGGTATGTCTCTACTTGCACATGTATTTGTCATATGTGTTATGCATCTGAACATGTTAGATGTATAAAAAAGAGGTATACATCTATTTGTATGTTTTTTTTATATATAATAACAGTAGCAAAAGGTACAGACACAAGTAAGCATACTTTCGATAATATGGTGAGACTTATAAAAGAGACATGTGAAGGGTTGGTTGTTTATATTTGCCCAGGACCAAGACTGAGTCATCGCAGAGTAGGGAAGCTGCAAGAGAAAAGTGAGGCTTTAGACAGGTTGGCACAGGGATTACTGATTAGGGATTTTGTATGAGTCTGGTGAATGGTATAGTTGAAGTAAGCCACATAATTGTAGGTGTCTTCTTGAAACGAGAACTGCAGTATGTCAAGTTTTAAGGTCTGCATGGTTTTCTGACTGAGGTATGTCTCTACTTGCACATGTATTCTCACGTGTGTTATGCATCTGAAAATGACACTAGCAAAAGGTACAGACACATGCAAGCATGCTTTTAGGAATATGGCTAGGCCCAACACTCTCAGTAGTCGCTGAATACTGATGCTACAGCATAAAAGTGAGATTTAAGATATGTTGGCAGAGGGAATAGTGATAAGGCAACGTTGTATGAGTCTGTGATAAAGTACACTTGAAAAACGCTGCTTAAATTTAGGTGTCTCTTTCAAATGGGAAATGGAGTCTGACAAGTTCAAATTCCTTTATGGTCTTGTGACTGAGGTATGTCTCTACTTGCACATGTATTCTGACATGTGTTATGCCTATGAAGATGGTAGAGGTATAAAAAACAGGTATACATCTATTTGTATGTTTCTTTTATATATGATGCCACTAGGAAAAGGTACAGACACATGCATGCTCGCTTTCTGGAATATAGTGAGAGTTACAATACACACATGAAAAGGGTTGCTGCTTTATATTTGGCTAGGACCAACACTCTCAGTAGTTGCTGAATAGTGCTGCTGCAGCACAAAAGTGAGGTTAAAGATATGTTGGCAGAGGGATTAGTGATTAGGCTACCTCGTATGAGTCTGTGAAAAAGTACACTTGAACAACGCCGCTTAAATGTAGGTGTCTCTTTCAAATGGGAAGTGGAGTCTGACAAGTTTAAATGCCTTTATTGTCTTGTGACTGAGGTATATCTCTACTTGCACATGCATACTCACACGTGTGTATTCTTTTATATATGCTGTCACTAGTAAAAGGTACAGACACATGCATGCATGAATGCTTTTATGAATGTAGAGAGACTTACAACAGACACATTGAAAAAGTTGATGCTTTGCATTTGGAAAGGCCCAACACTCTCAGTAGTTGCTGAATAGTGAAGCTGCAGCCCAAAAGTGTGGTTGAAGACATGTTGGTAGAGGGATTAGTGTAATTCATATCAGTGTATAGAAATGTACACTTCAAATATGCCACATACATTTAGGTGACTCCTTGAAATGGGAAGTGCAGTCTGTCAAGTTTAAGGGACTTTATAGTCTCATGACTAAGGTATGTCTCTACTTACACATGTACTCTAACACGTGTTATGCCTAAGAAGATGGTAAAGGTATAAAACACAGGTATACATCTATTTGTATGTTTCTTTTATATATAATGCCACTAGGAAAAGGTACAGACACATGCATGCATGCTTTCTGGAATATAGTGAGAGTTACAACACACACATGCAAAGGGTTGCTGCTTTATATTTTGCTAGGCTCAACACTCTCAGTAGTCACTGAATAGCAATGCTGTAGCGCAAAAGTGAGGTTTTAAATATATAGGCAGAGGGATTAGTGATTAGGCTACCTCGTATGAGTCTGCGAAATGGTACACTTGAAGTACACCTCATAAATTTTGGTGTGTCTTTGAAATGGGAAGTACAGTCTGACATGTTTAAAGGACTTCATGGTCTTGTGAGTGAGATATGTCTCTACTTGCACATGTATTCTCATACGTGTTGTGCATGTGAAGATGGTACATGTGTGTACATATATATATATATATATATATGTATTTGTATGTTTCTATTATGTGTGATGGCACCAGCAAAAGGTAGAGATGCATGTTTGCATGTTTTCTATAATATGGTGAGATTTATAATAGTAATATTGCAAAGATTGCTGTTTTGCATTTCTGGAGTTCTCTAGGTTCTTTCTGGACTTCTCTTCACTGTTTCTGCACCTCTTCTGCTTCTTTCTTAATTTATTTGGTCTCTTTCTGCACCTGTCTTATCTCCTTGTATACTTCTGTTGATTCTTTCTGCACTTCTCTTGTTTCTTTCAGCACCTCTTTTGCTTCTTTGTGCAACCCTCTAATGTCTATCTGCACAGGTCTTTCCTCTTCCTCTACCTCTCTTATCTGTTTGTGCAGCTTTTTTGCCTCTTTTGGACATCTCTTAAGTCTTTCTGCATCTTCTTTTACCCCTTTCGGCACCTCTATAATCAATTTGAGCAGCTCTCTTGCTTCTTTCTGTATATGTTTTGTTTGTTTCTGCACTCCTGTTACTTTTTTCTGTAGCTCTTTTCCTCTATGTCCACCTGTCTTGCCTTTTTCTGGACCTCTGTTGCTTCTTTTTTGCATTCCACTAGTCTCTTTCACTACTGTTCTTTCCTCTTTGTGCACCTCTGTTGCTTGTTTGTGCACTTCTCATGCCTCTTTCTGCATTCCGTTTGCCCCTTTTTGCACCTGTTTACTCATTATTTGCACCTCTCCTGTCTTTTTTAACTGTTCTTTTCTGTCTTTCTGCACTTGTGTTGCGTGTTTTTGTAATTTTCTTGTTTCTTTCTGTACTTTTCTTGCTTGTTTCTCTTCTCCGTTTGTCTCTTTCTGCACCTCTGTTGCTTCTTTCTGCATTTCTCACATTTTTCAGTAGCTGTGTTGTTGTTTGTGTATTTATTGTCGCTGTTTCTAAACCTTTCTTTTTTATCTGTCTCTTTCTTTCTCTGTCAGCACCTTTTCGTCTCTTTCTGCAGTTGTGTTGCTTGTTTTTACACTTTTCTTTTTTTATTTGTTATAAATCCAATAGCAATGCAATTGTAATTATTTGCTTACTAGTTATTTTTAATATTGAGATGTTATTAATTGAAAATTGTTAATGATGTAACAAACTATTCAAACTATTCTTTGTTTTTCAGAAAATTATTTTGTTTGGATTATAAATTGAAGATGGCAAGAAAACATGAAAAGAGAAGAGAACAAAGAAAACAGAAGTACTTAAAGAAAACTAAAAAGAGTGCACTAGAAAAAGGCCAAAATGTTACTCAGGATAAAGTCTGTTCGGGTAAGAGTACTAAATGATTTATTAAAACAGTTGTAGAGAGATTAAAGAAAGACAATAGTAATGAAAGGGAAAAGGAAATTTTTACAACAAAGCAGAAGCAAATAAAGAGATGTAATGGAACAAAACATTCATTTTTGGAAAAAGAACACGTCACAAAAAGACAAAAACAATTTAAAGAGATACGTGTACAAATGTTTTGAAGTAGAGTAATTCAAAATGTATTCAAAGATTGTAAAAAGTATCAAAGAAGATCAGCAGCGTATAAGAAGAAGCAAAACATTGAAAGTGTAGTAGATACTGCTTTTGAATTGAAATGAAAATTATTTATATTAGTATTAAAGCGAATGAAAACATTGAATAAAATAATGCAGTTTATGAAGGACAAAAGCAAAAGAAAAAGACTGATTAATAGAAGTAACTTTTGTAAAACTTTCACTGGTGAATGGAAGCACACTTCCAGTACTGAGCCTTTCTTTAATGAAGAAAGCTATTTTCAACAGAACACATTAGTTCATGCAGTTGATACTAGTGGTCGATGCTATGAGATGAAAGTTGGTTGTCCCATTCCAAAAGAAAAGATGGTTCCTAGGAATGTGGAAGAAGTAATAGCTGAACAAGTTCAAGGGAAGCGTACACAAACTCCGGTATATAAGTGGGATTGTAGTAGTATTTGCAGTATTCGACAGGAATCTATTGACATATTACAAACTTTTTTACGAGGATATGCCGATAAAAGTCTTAAACAGAAGATTAAGATGTTACAAGGACTAGATCCATGTAAAGTAAGGAAATATACTAACTTGCAGGGTCATTCCCTGGCTTGTCTTTCAAGAAAAGTGTGTCAAAGTACTTTCCATCATTTAAGAATTTTAGCAAGCAGTACACCACTCAGAAATGCGGAAGTTAGTAAGGAGACTCTACTATGTAAAAAGTCCTGTATTATGTTTAAGTGAAATGAACACAGCTCTTTTGCACGGTTCAGTATCAGATGTAAAAAAGATTTGTGATGATATACAGTTTCGTTTTTTTGGTTCACAAGAGGAGTTTAGAGAAAGTGAGAGCTTGATAAGTGTAGGTGTTGAAGAAGAGGTGGAAGATATTAGTATTGCCGAGTTTGCAGAAGAAATTACAGAGTTTAAGACAGTTTCATCTGAAAAACCAAACTATGTTTGTATTTGTTGTCGACTACTGACCCAGGCACTAGAGTTGGACTAACCCATTCACTCAGACATACCTATGGACTCATCCATTCACTCAAGCAAGCAGTACCCATACACTCATGCAAAGGCACTACTCTTGCACTCAACCATTCACTCATCCATTCTTCCAGGCACTACCCATGCACTCATCCAATGACCCAGGCATTACCCTTACACTCATGTTTTCACTCAGGCACTACCCATGCACTCATCCATTCACTGAGGCACTACCCATGCACACATCCAATTACCCAGTCACTACCTTTGCACTCATCTATTCAGTCAGACACTATGCATACAGTCATCCATTCACTCAGGCAGTACCCATCCTCTCATCCAACGACCCAGGTACTACTCTTGCACTCATACAATCACCCAGGCAGTACCCCTGCACTCATGCAATCACCCAGGCAGTACCTTTGCACTCATGCAATTATCCAGGCCCTACCCATGCAATCACTCAGGCACTACTCTTGTACTCAACCACTCACTCAGGCAATACCCATGCACTCATCCATTGTCCAAGGCACTACCCATGTGACCCAGGCACTAGAGTAGAACAAATCTATTCACTCACACACTACTGATGGACTCATCTATTCATTAGAGCACTACCCATACACTCATGCAAAGGCACTACTCTTGCACTCAACCATTCACTCAGACACTACCCACACACTCATCCATTCTTCCAGGCAGTACCCCTGCAGTCATGCAATCATTCACACACTACTCTTGCACTCAACCATTCACTCAGGCACTAATCCAATGACCCAGGCATTACCCTTGCACTCATGCTTTCACTCAGACACTACCCATGCACTGATCCAATCATCTAGGCAGTACCCCTGCAGTCATGCAATCATTCACACACTACTCTTGCACTCAACCATTCACTCAGGCACTAACCATGCACTCATCCATTCTCTCAGGCACTACCCATGCACTCATCTAATGACCCAGACATTACCCTTGCGCTCACCTTTCACTTAGGCACTACCCATACACTCATCAAATCACCCAGTCACTACCTCTGCACTCATGCAATCACCCAGGCACTACCCATGTACTTATGCAATCACTCAAGCACTATTCTTGAATTCAACCATTGACTCAGGAACTACCCATGCACTCATCCATTCTCTCATGCACTACCCATGCACTCATACAATGACCCAGGCACTAAGCATGCACTCATCCTTTCACTCAGGCACTACTCATGCACTCATCCAACTGCCCAGGCACTACCCCTGCACTCATGCAATCACTCAGGCACTACCTATGCACTCATCCAATGACCCAGGCATTACCCTTGCACTCATGCTTTCACTCAGGCACTACCCATGCACTGATCCAATCATCTAGGCAGTACCCCTGCAGTCATGCAATCATTCACACACTACTCTTGCACTCAACCCTTCACTCAGGCACTAACCATGCACTCATCCATTCTCTCAGGCACTACCCATGCACTCATCCAATGACCCAGACATTACCCTTGCGCTCACCTTTCACTCCGGCACTACCCATACACTCATCAAATCACCCAGTCACTACCTCTGCACTCATGCAATCACCCAGGCACTACCCATGTACTTATGCAATCACTCAAGCACTATTCTTGAATTCAACCATTGACTCAGGAACTACCCATGCACTCATCCATTCTCTCATGCACTACCCATGCACTCATACAATGACCCATGCACTCATCCTTTCACTCAGGCACTACTCATGCACTCATCCATTCACTGAGGCACTACCTATGCACTCATGCAATCTCCCAGGCAGTACCCCTGCAGTCATGGAATCACCCAGGCAGTATTTTTGCCCTCATGCAATTACCCAGGCACTACCCATGCAATCACTCAGGCACTACTCTTGCACTCAACCATTCACTCAGGCACTGCCCATGTACTCATCCATTCTCCAAGGCACTACCAATGCAGTCATCCAGTGACCCAGGCATTACCCTTGCACTCGTCCTTTCACTCTGGCACTACCCATGCACTGATCCAATCACCCAGGCAGTACCCCTGCACTCATGCAATCACTCAGGAACAACTCTTCCGCTCAACCATTCACTCAGGCACTACCCATGCACTCATATGTTCTCCAAGGCACTACCCATACACTCATCCAATGACCCAGGCATTACCCTTGCACTCATCCTTTTACTCAGGCACTACTCATGCACACATCCAACTGCCCAGGCGCTATCCCTGCACTCATGCAATCACTCAGGCACTACCTATGCACTCATCCAATTACCCAGGCATTACCCTTACATCCATCCTTCCACTCAGGCAGTACCCATAAACTCATCCAAGCACCCAGGCACTACCCCTGCACTCATGCAATCACCCAGGCACTATCCATGCACTCATGCAATCATTCAGGAACTACTGTTGCACTCATCCATTCCCTCAAACACTACCTATGCACTCATCCATTCACTCCGGCACTACACATGCACTCATCCATTCACTCAGGCACTAACCATGCAGTCATCCAATGACCCAGGGATTACTATTGCAATCATTCTTTTACTCAGGCACTACCCACACACTGATCTAAGTACCCAGTTATTACATTTGTACTCAGGCACTACCCATGCACTCTTCCAATCACCCAGGCAGTACCCCTGCACTTATGTAATAACTCAGGCACTGCCCATACACTCATTTAATCACTCAGGCACTACTCTTGCACCACTCAACCATTCACTCAGGCACTATCCATGCACTCATCCATTCACTCAGGCACTACCTATACACTCATCCAATGACCCAGGCATTACCGTTGCACCCATCCTTTCACTCAGTCACTACTCATACACTCATCGAATCACCCAGGCACTACTTCTCCAGTTATGCCATCACCCAGGCACTACCCATGCACTTATCAATTCTCTGAAGCACAAGTCTTGCACTAATAGGAATACACCGTCATTACCCTTGCATTATTTCTTTTACACAGGCACTAGCCATGCACTCATCCATTCACTCAGGCACTAACCATGCAGTCATCCAATGACCCAGGGATTACTATTGCAATCATTCTTTTACTCAGGCACTACCCACACACTGATCTAAGTACCCAGTTATTACATTTGTACTCAGGCACTACCCATGCACTCTTCCAATCACCCAGGCAGTACCCCTGCACTTATGCAATCACTCAGGGACTACCCACGCAGTCATCCAATCACCCAGGCACTATTTTTGCATTCAACCATTCACTCAGGCAGTACCCATGCACTCACCCATTCACTCACGCACTAGACATGCAATCACCGAGGCACTACCCATGCACTCATGCAATCACTTAGGCACTACCCATGCAGTTATGCAAGCACTCAGCCACCTCTCTTGCACTCAACCATTCACTCAGGCAGTACCCATGCACCCATCCATTCCCACAGGCACTACCCATGCCCTCTTCAAATGACCCAGGCATTACTCTTGCAGTCATCCTTTTACTCATGCAGTGCCCATGCACTAATCTAATCACCCAGATGTTACTCTTGCACTCATGAAGTCACTCAGGCACTACCCATGCACTCATGCAATAACACAGGCAGTACCCCTGCACTTTTGCAATCACCCAGGCACTGCCCATGAACTCATGCAATCACTCAGGCACTACTCTTGCACTCAATGATTCACTCAGGCACTTCCCATGCACTCATCCATTCACTCAGGCACTACCTATGCACTCATCTAATTACCCAGGCATTATCCTTGCATCCATCCTTTCACTCAGGCAGTACCCATACACTCATCCAATCACGCAGACACTACCCCTGCACTCATGCAATCACCCATGCACTATTCATCTACTCATGCAATCACTCAGGCACTACTGTTGCACTCATTCATTTCCTCAAACACTACCCATGCACTCATCCTTTCACTCAAGCACTACCCATGCACTCCTCCAATAACCCAGACAGTACTCCAACACTCATGCACTCACCCAGGCACTATCCATGCACTCATGCAATCACTCAGGCACTACTGTTGCAGTCATCCATTCCCTCAAACACTACCCATGCACTCATCCATGCACTAAGGTACTACCCATGCACTCCTCCAATCACCCATGCAGTACCCCTGCACTCATGCAATCACCCAAGCACTATCCCTGCACTCATGCATTCACTCAGGCACTACTGTTGCACTCATTCATTCCCTCAAATACTACCCATGCACTCATCCATTCACTCAGGCACTACTCATGCACTCCTCCAATCACCCAGGCAGTACCCCTGCACTCATGCAATCACCCAGGTACTACCAATGCACTCATGCAATCACTCAGGCACTACTTTTGAACTCATCCATTCCCTCAAACACTACCCATGCACTCTTCCACTCACTGAGACAGTACTTATACACAATTCTAACATTAATCATACACACATTCATACAAGCCATCACTTTCATTACATACAATTCTTCTATTTTTTACCAGTTTAGGTGGTTCCATTAGAACTTTTTTTAGAACAATTGTATATTTTTTTGTATTTTCTGAAAAAAAACATTTTTGTGGTGTTTTTCATTTAAGAAAAAAAAAAAAATTAAAGTAAAATAGTCCAACATGACAAATGTCATGAGTGATGTAATATGTGATGTCATCAGCAGTGCATTGCGGAGGCGCAATTTATAGTTAGCTTAGCTAACTATAACAGCTGAATTTCTATGGTTTTGTACGAGTGAAATGTCAGCCTAACTATAACGTCCCTGAAACCTGTGGTTTTTTCAGTGAATTTTTAAGGTTTTTTAAATGCTAATTCCTAACTATAACGTCCCTGAAACCTGTGTTTTTTTTGTGAATTTCTAAGGTTTTTTTAAATGCTAATTCCTAACTATAACGTCCCTGCAACCTATGTCAGTGAATATATATATATATATATATATATATATATATATATATATAGACTTGTTATTACCTACAGGCGGTCGCCAGTAAGTAGTTATAGTTAGGACCTAGTTTACATAGGAAAAGTGTTTTTTGTTTTCCCAATAACTTTGGCGCTGGTTGACGAATCTTCGTGAAATTTTCAAAACTAGTGGCCCACTCCGGTCAGCTCCTGTCTTGAAAGTTTCAGGGTGATTCGTCAAGCGGGGGCCGAGAAAAAAGGGGGGTCCCAAAACACGTTTTCCCCATGTTAATTTCCTTAGGAAACTTTAGACAAAGCTACATCCCGAACGGCTGAACGGAATTACACCAAATTTGGCAAAAAGGTAGTGCTTGGTTCAGAAAGCGACCTTTTTTTAAATGGTGTAAATCTGTTCAGTAGTTCCTGAGAAATTAAAAAAAAGAAAACATTCGATATCTGGGCGGAACCTAACCTCCCGAGCACAAGCTTGCCTCTGATTGGCTGCCAACACTTCAAACCAGGAAGTGTTGGCAGCCATCTTGTGCCTCGGACGAGGGAGAAGGAAAAAGGTTAAAAAAAATATTAAAAAACAAGAAAAGGGGGCAGGGTAAAAACACCCTGACCCCTCAGGCCTGCTCAGGGGGTCCCACAGGGATCCCCAGGCCAAAAAAAAGCATTTTTTTTTTAATTTTCGGGCGGGGTCGCGCCGGGTGCGCGAATCCGTCCGAAAATTTTAAAAAATGAAGCGCGGTCTCCCGTGCTTTGTTTTCAAAGTCCCCAGGTGGGCCAAGTCCCAGGGGCAATACTATTTATGGTGTGGGGGCCCGTGGATGTGCCCACAGCCCCAACGACTGCCACCTCCCTGGGGCTTTATGATTTATGCATGGGGCACTCGGCCCCAGGGCTTCATTAGTAAATGCGTGGGGGGTCCCAACCCCCCCATGCTGCCCTGGGGACCGCCACCTCCCCAAGGCTCTGTTTTTTTTTTTTTTAAATGTGTGGGGGGCGAAAGAGCCCCCCCAGCCCCGGGGACCACCACCTCCCCGGGGCAATCTTTTATGCAAATTCGGGGGTCCGTTACGGACCTCCAGCCCTGGGGACCATCACCTCCCCGGGGCTTTGAAACTGAAGGGAGGGGGGCCCCGCGGCCCCCTCCTGGAGCCCTGGATGGCCCTGGGGACAGCCACCCCCCAGGGCCGGCTTCTGCAGTGTCCCGGGGTGCCCACCCCGGGACACTGCTGTTTGCTATGGCAGGGCGGGAGCCGTGTGGCTCCCCCCTGCCATAGCAAATGCTGGTTTGGATTTTGGAAGCTCTCGCTTCCAAAATCCAAAGCAGATTGCTTTTCCACAAGGAGAGTTGCATGTCTGCAGCTCCCCGTGTGGAAAAGCAATGCCGGCTCCTGCAGGAGGCGAGGGGCTGGCGGGACCGTGAGGGCATTGGGGCTCCCCCCAAGGTCCCATTCACAGATGCCAGGCCCCGGGGGATGGGGTCCCCGGGGTCAGAAGTGGCCCGGGAGGGGGGCCACGCGGCCCCCCTCCCCTGAAAAAAAAAAAGGCCGGCCCCGGGGATGGGGTCCCCGGGGCCATAATTGGCCTGAGGAGGGGGCCACGTGGCCCCCTCCTAATAAATATATAAAAAATATTTAAAAAAGACTGGCCATGCCCCGGGGAAGGGGTCCCCGGGGCCGAAATTGGCCTCGGGAGGGGGCCACGCGGCCCCCTTCCCGTTTAAAAAAAAAATTTAATAAATAGGGGTGCGGCCCTGGGGGATGGGGTCCCCAGGGCCCCAAAAATGGTAAAAGAAGGGGGGCCACACAGCCCCCCTTCTACAAAATAAAATAAAGAAAAAAAGCCGGCATCTCGCTGGAGGCCCCGCCCCCTCCCTGCAGCACTCTGCAAACATGCCCCCTGGCGCGTTGCAAGTTGGGGAATTAATTCCCCTTGAATGGTGAGGGTCCCTGGGGGCCAACGAACCCACCAGGTGCCTCCAGTAAGCGCCAGAAGCTGCGTTTGCAGAGTGGTGTACAAAGGGGCGTGGCCTATGACCACCTCTCTGCAACGCAGCTCTATGGCGCTTACTGGAGGTACCTGGTGGGCTAGTGTGCCCCCGGGGACCCTCAGTATTCAAGGGAACTTAATTCCCCAAGATACAACGCGACAGGGGGCATGTTTGCACAGTGGTGCAGGGAGGGGGCGGGGCCTGATATCACCAGTGTGCAAACGCGCCCCCTGGTGCGTTGTAAGTTGGGGGATTAAGTCCCCTTGAATCCTGAGGTTTCCTGGGGGCCAACTAGCCCACCAGGTACCTCCAGTAAGCGCCACAGAGCTGCGTTGCAGAGAGGTGGTCCAAGGTCATGCCCCTTTTTACACCATTCTGCAAACGCGGCTTCTGGCGCACTGCTGGTGGGGCGATGAGGACCTCAGGAGACAAGTGGACTTCATCCCCCAAGCAGCAGTGCGCCAAGGGGTGCGTTTGCAGAGTGGTTAAAAAGGGGGTGTGGCCTCGGACCACCTCTCTGCAATCCAGCTCTGTGGCGCATATTGGAGGTACCTGGTGGGCTAGTTGGCCCCCAGGGACCCTCAGTATTCAAGGGGAATTAATTCCCCTACTAACAACGCACCAGGGGGCGCGTTTGCAGAGTGGTGGAGAAAGGGGGTGTGGCCTTTGTCTACCTCTCAGCAATCCCACTGCGTGGGGCTTACTGGAGGTAAGAGGTAGGCTAGTTGGCCACTAAAGGACCCCCAGCAGCGAAGGGTACTTCAATCCCCATCCAAGAGCGCGCCAGGGAGGGCGTTTGTAGAGTGGTGGGCAAAGGGGGCGTGGCCTGCTCTTAGAACTTAGCAGTGCTGCTGTGTGGGACTTATTGGAGGTAATAGGAGGGGTAGTTGGCCCCCAAGGATGTCCTTGGGGGCCAACTACCCCTCTTGTTACCTCCAGTAAGTCCCGCACAGTGGGATTGTTAAGACGTCTTCGGAGACCATGCCCCCCTTTCTCCACCATTCTGCAACCGTGCCTCCTGGCAGACTTCGGGATGGGGGATGAAGTCCAATTTACTCCTGAGGGACTTTGGGGACCAAGAAGCCCTACTGGTACCTCCTGTAAGCCCTAGGCACCGGAATTCCTGAGCTCTGGTCGGAGGCCCAGCCCCCTTTCTCCACCACTCTGCAAACGTGACTACTAGTTAAAGAAGTGTTTGCAATGTAATAGGTTTCGCATTTGCGAGAATTAGAGCTATTGGCGTTGTAAATGCAAACGTTTTTTACTTATGTTTTTTGGAGTGGATGTGCGTTGTGTGTAGTGGAATTATGTGGTATGTTGTGCAGTGAAATTATGTGGATAGAAAGTATGTGGTATTTAGTGTATAGGAATTATGTAGAGTGGGATTATGTGTTATGGAGAGTAATTATGAGGTATGGTAGTCTGTGTTGTGGAGTGGTAACCTCAGGTTTAGCCTTCCTCGTTTCCATAGAAGCTCAACTATGAACTCAGTAAGACAAAAAAAGATGGAATCACTAAGGAGCACTTGTGGACCTAGTCAGAGGTATGAGCAGGGCCACTGGAATTATGTGACTGTTTGGCTGCGCCGACTTTCGCACAATTATACATTTTCTGCATTAGCCACATAATTCATCATCTGCACCCTAATCTGCAGATTTGAACAAAAAAAGTCTTGTTTCTAGCTAAAAAGGGTCAAACGTTACCAAAAATGCAGCGACAAGTGTTACAGCATGGTGGAAGGCCCTTTGCAAACCTAGAATGGTCACGTGTTACTTATTGCTAAATGTGGGTGTTATATTGGTACTAATGGTGTGCAAGCCACTCTTGCTTCCCTCTGCGACTCTCTTGCCTCTTTCTGCATTTCTGTTGCTTCTTTCTGTACCTGTCTTGCTTCTTTCTGCACACTTGTTGTCTCTTTATGTACCTCTTTTCCATCTTTCTGCACTTCCCTTGCCTGTTTCTGCACTTCCCTTGCCTCTTTCTGCACCCCTGTTGCTTCATTCTGCACTTTCCATGCTTCTTTCTGCACCTGTCTTGCTTCTTTCTGCACCCCGGTTGTCTCTTTATGTACGTCTTTTGCCTCTTTCTGCACTTTTCTTGCCTTTTTCTGCACCTCTCTTCCCTATTTCTGCACGTCTGTTGCCTCTTTCTGCACCTCATTTGCTTCTTTCTGCACCCCTGTTGTCTCTTTATGCACTCGTCTTCCCTCTTTCTGTACCTTTCCTGCCTGTTTTTGCATCTCACTTGCCTCTTTCTGCACATTTCTTGCTTCTTTCTACACCTCTGTTGCCTCTTTATGTACCTCTTTTGCCTCTTTCTGCACTTTTCTTGGCTTTTTCTGCACTTCTCTTCCTTCTTTCTGCACCCCTCCTGCCTTTTTCTGTACCTCTCTTGCCTCTTTGTGCACCCATCCTACCTTTTTCTGCACCCCTCTTGCCTCTCTCTCCACCCCTCTTCCCTCTTTCTGCACCTCTATTGGTTCTTTCTGCACTGCTCTTGCTTCTATCTGCACCTTACTTACCTCTTTCTGCACTTCTCTTGCTTCTTTCTACACCTCTGTTGCTTCTTTCAGCAATTCTCTTGCCTCTTTCTGCACTTCTCTTCCTTCTTTCTGTACCCCTCCTGCCTCTTTCTGTACCTCTCTTGCCTCTTTGTGCACCTCTCCTACCCCTTTCTGCACCCCTTTTGCCTCTTTTTACACCTCTGTTGATTCTTTCTGCACTACTCTTGCTTCTTTCTGCACCTCACTTGCCTCTTTCTGCACTTCACTTGCTTTTTTCTGCACCTCCCTTGCCTCTTTCGGCACCTTTGTTGCTCCTTTCTGCACATCTCTTGCCTCCTTCTGCACCTCTTAGTTTGAGGTAGTTTTAATCCCCCTGCCCTATTATGTACTAGGTAGGCCTGGGCGGTAAATTCCGTTCCGCTCGCGGAATTTGCGGAATTTGGGTAATTTCGCGTTTTGCGGAGAATGCGGAATTGCCAAAAATTCTGCAACCCGCGTCTTCGCGGAATTCTTTGCTTGTTCGCGCTTTCAAAATGCATGTTTGCGAGATATTTCTCCCCGAGCACGCAAACAGCATTCGCGAACAGGAAAAGAGCATCGCGAACGGGCTGAACAAGCAATTCCGTGTGTTCGTGGAACTTTTGCGTGCTCGCTGAAATGTTTACCGTTTCGCGGACCTTTGCATAGCGCGACTACGCAAATTCCGCCCACCCCTAGTACTAGGGCTATACTGGGGAGGTCATGCCAATCACAGGGGTACCCCAACCTATAGTGTACCCTAGTGAATGTAGGTGTTTTCACTGTATTCTAAATGTCTTTCAGCATAGCTCTGGCTCCAGGCCTGGTTAGTCAGAGTCAGTTACCACCAGTACCCATCAGCAAAAAGTTGGGGGCACAGGATGACTTTGCAACAAGGCCTCTTTCTGCTCCTCTGTTGGTTCTTTGTGCACCTTTCTTCGTCTTTCTGGACTTCTGTTGCCTCTTTCTGCATTTCTCTTGCTTCTTTCTGCGCCTTTCTTCCTCTTTCTGCACATGTCCTACCTTTGAGGCATAGTTAGAAATTAGCATTTAAAAAACCTTTGAAATGCACTGAAAAAACCATAGGTTTCAGGGACGTTATAGTTAGAAATTAGCATTTAAAAAACCTTATAAATTCACTGAAAAAACCACAGGTTTCAGGGACGTTATGGTTAGTTGGACATTTCACTCGTACAAAACCAAAGAAATTCGACCGTTATAGTTAGTTCAGCTAACTATAACTCGCGCCCCCGCAATGCACTGCTGATGATGTCACATATTACATCATTCATGACATGGTCAGTGACATCACTGATGACATCACTGATGACATCTCAAATTACATCACTGATGACATCACTGATGACATCATCCACGTGATAATCTAATGCACCTCCTCATACCCCAATATAACCTTTGATACACCCACTTTCGAAACCATAGACACACCAATACCAGTTAGTACATACCCACTCACTAATTCCTAGGTCTACACACACATCCACTCATTCACCCATACAGTCACTCATACATGCAGTCAACCATCAATACGGCACTATCATATGCACTCACATATCTATACAGACACTCACACACCACCACTCATCCATAGAGTTACTCACACACCTAGTCAGTCATGCAAAGAATCAATCACACTCCCGTATACTCACCTATACAGTTATACACACTCCACCTCACTTGTTCAAACATATACTAACACATACTTACACTCTTATACAGTAACTAATACAAGCACACACTCATCCATACAGCCACTCTCACAATCACTCACTCTCACATATACTCATTTATATATTCCAACACTCACATATACTGCCTTTCACATATGCAGTTACTCACACATGTACCACTGAGGCATCTATTCACTAACCAACACACCCATACACACACTCACCCACCCATACAGCCCTTCACAGATGCACTCTTGAACCCATACACCCAGTGAATCACCCACTCACACATCTATGCACAGAGTCACACACCCCCACCCACCCACACAGAGACTCAGGCACCCAAACAGATACTCAGACAACCAATCAATAACCCATATAGACCCTCATTTAGCTACTCACCAACCCATGCAACCGCTTACACACCAACTGACAAACTAAACTGTGTGAATGCCTGTATCAGTCACTAACCCATGCATTCAGTAAGACACATTTAATCACTCACTTATACAGTCAGTCACGCACCTACTAAATCATCCATTCAGACACTTATACACCCACCAATTCTTCAATACACCTTGGCCTATATATATATATAAAACATATTTAAACTTTACAGAAACACAGTAACTGGATGATGTCATCAATGATGTCATCAGTGATGTCATTTGAGATGTCATCAGTGATGTTATCAGTGATGTCACTGACCATGTCATGAATGATGTAATATGTGACGTCATCAGCAGTGCATTGCGGAGGTGCGAGTTATAGTTAGCTGAACTAACTATAACGGTCGAATTTCTCTGGTTTTGTACGAGTGAAATATCCAACTAACTATAACGTCCCTGAAACCTGTGGTTTTTTGAGTGAATTTCTAAGCTTTTTTAAATGCTAATTTCTAACTATAACATCCTTGAAACCTGTGTTTTTTTCAGTGAATATATATATATATATATATTTTTTTTAATTTAGTATAGTTTAGCAAATATGTTATTTTCTTAACGTGAATTAGTCTGTTTTCAATCTTGCACAGATTGCAGTGGGAATAGTAAATTTTACCCCTTTGCAAGTCAACACTTTCCTGAGTCTTGCACTGACTGGATTGGGAATAGTACATTTTACCCCTCGCAATCCAACACTTTCCCTACTGTTGCACTTACTGGAGTGTGAATAGTAAATTCTACCCCTCCACAATCCAACACTTACCCTACTAATGCACTGACTGGAGTGGGAATAGTACATTTTACTCCTCTGCAACCCAACACTTTTCCTACTGTTGCACTCATTGGAGTGGGAATAGTACATTTTACCCCTCCGCAATCTAACACTTTCCCTACTGTTGCATTGACTGGAGAGGGAACAGTAAATTGTATCACTCAATAATAAGATAAAAAAGGATAGGATACAATTTAGAGCGCAGTAAAACCCGAAGGTGCCAAAGCGCTATAGCGGAACAGATGAGTCAGCAGAAGCAGCCATGATCAAGGATTCTAAGGTGAGAAGAGTCAGGTTTTCAGATGTTTTTTAAAGGACAAAAAAGAGTCTGCCTCTGAGATATAGATGTTATGTTATGTTAATTGAACTTATAAGGCGCACAGCTACCCCGAGAGGTTTCCCGGCACCAGTCAGGTGGATGGTGAGAAACGAAAAAAGAAATTAAAGATTAAACAGCCATGTCTTCAAACTTCTGCGGAATCATCCATAGACGGTTTCCTCACGTAGAGAGATAGGAAGAGAGTT
>CAWUFW010027407.1:0-26935 GCA_963921515.1 Calotriton arnoldi | reverse complement strand
AGGTGTGATGGTAGTTTGTTGCTCAGGACACATGACTGTGGTTCACAGTGTGAACGACATCTAGTTTTGTCATCACAGTGGGATTGTAATGCAGCCCAGGGTCACCACATTGTGGGGGGCCCTGGGGGTAGTGCTGTGGTGTCTCTGTGTCTTGCTGTGTCAGTTGCTGTTCCTACATGCTTGTGTGACATGTGTGATTCGTGCTCCCTCTCATCTGACAATGCCTGATTGCCCACATAGGGGATTTGGATCCATGAGTTACCTTTTGTGTGGCACTGTATGCACATTTGTGTAATTGGTATTTAGGCCTCCTCATGTGTTGTGTGGTTGCCTGGGGACACTGGTACCCCCTCACCTGTTGTGTTTGATGTGCAGTGTGGTCTGCCTGTTTGTGTTTGTGCATCTGCACCACTGCATTGGCATATCTTTAGTGTGCCATTGGCTGTATGTTGTTTGGTGTTATTCACCTGCTGTCCCTGGAGACTTCTAGGTCATCAGTCAGCACAATGATCATTGTTTGTGTGTCCCATTGCTGCCATGGTATGGTATCTGTTCACCTCACATCTACAGGGTATCTGCATTTGTGTGCCCATTGGTGCAAATATGTGGGTCTGCATTCTGATGGTCACTTCTGTCATTGTGTCATTGATGAATGTTGACAGTGTCAGCCCCCATGGGTGATGTTTGTCTGCACATGGCCAAAGGTATGTCTTATTTGCACTGCAGTGTTTGCCTCCCCCAATCTATGTTGCTATGGGACACAAGCACTACTTTGCCACTGATGTGTTTGTTGTTCTGTGACCAGGAATCATCCATGCAGTTTGGCAGTTGCAGCTTTTTCTTTGTCAACACTTACATATTGGTCACTGTGATGATGGGGGTTTGGACCCCATTGCCCCAATGTTCAAAATGTGCTTCAGCTATGGACCCACACACTTACATTTTGGTCACTGTGATGATGGGGGTATGGACCCCATTGCCACAATGTTCAATATGTGCTTCAGCTATGGACCCCACACTTACATTTTGGTCACTGTGATGATGGGGGTTTGGACCCCATTGCCACAATGTTCTAAATGTGCTTCAGCTATGGACCCCACACTTACATTTTGGTCACTGTGATGATGGGGGTATGGACCCCATTGCCACAATGTTCAATATGTGCTTCAGCTATGGACCCCACACTTACATTTTGGTCACTGTGATGATGGGGGTTTGGACCCCATTGCCACAATGGTCATGGCCTGCTTGCATTGTGGGGCCACACACATTTATGTGTGGCACATGTGATAGGGGGTCACATTGTATGTTCAAAGTCATGTTCAGTGTTGTAGGCATTTGACACAGTCTGCACACGCTTGTCATGGTGTTGGGGGATGTCTTTATGTTGCATTGTTTATGTTGGTGTGTGCTTGTTGTGTCATGTATTAGCCATCCTGTGAGTGGGGGTGTTGTTGGTGGTAGGCATCCAGCCGCCCATGGGTAGAGGTGGTAGTAGTGGTAGGCATCCTGGCACCCCTGGGTAAGGGTGGTAGTAGTGACAGGCATCCAGCCCCCCATGGGTAGAGGTGGTAGTAGTGGTAGGCATCTGGCACCCCCTGGGTAAGGGTGGTAGTAGTGGTAGGCATCTGGCACCCCTGGGTAGAGGTGGTAGAAGTGGTAGGCATCTGGCACCCCTGGGTGAGGGTGGTAGTGGTGGTAGGCATCTGGCACCCCCTGGGTGAGGGTGGTAGTAGTGACAAGCATCCAGCCCCCATGGGTAGAGGTGGTAGTAGTGGTAGGCATCTGGCACCCCCTGGGTGAGGGTGGTAGTAGTGGTAGGCATCTGGCACCCCTGGGTAAGGGTGGTAGTAGTGACAGGCATCCAGCCCCCATGGGTAGAGGTGGTAGTAGTGGTAGGCATCCGGGCCCCTGTGTGTATATGTGGCATTGGTGATGGCCATCCCGCCCCTATGGTGCTGCTGTTGCTGGTGTAAGTAATTCTGCATCCCTCTGTGTGTGTGTGATGTGTCGGGTACGTGTTGTTTGTTTTTGTGGTTGGTGTCTGACTTACCTCCTGCGCCGTACGCGTCCGTGCCTGTTCCGGTAGTAGATGTAGAATATTGGTAGGATCGGCACGATGGGATTCATGGTTGGTTCGTCTCGTTCGTCTTTCTCGTTGCTTCGCCTCGTCCTCGTCGCTGGCGTGTGCGTCTCGTAGCCGTGGATCGTGTTGTGGCACGAATCGGAGCTTATGTGCGCCTCTCCCGGATGCTTTGACGTGCCGTGCGTAGCGACGGGTTCGGCGCGTACGGAAAGCGCATCGTTCTTGTCCGGCCGGACGGGGCTGCATTTTCGGCTTCCGTGCGACTCGATTCTGCGTTTCCGGATCCGCCTCGGTCGGAGAACAGGACCTGGATTGGGTGAGTACGACTCGGTCGGAATCTATGCTGTTGTGCGCATCGTACTTGCTCGTTCGGAATAATGTGCGGATCGGTCGGGAAACAGGCATTCGCATGGCTTTTTCCCGACCGAATAGCTATTAGGTGCGCCTCCGACCGAGATCGGAATCGGCCCCTAAGTGTTTAATGTCCAGCACCTTCTCAGACCTAATACTGACTGGAGTGGGAATAGTAATTTATATATGTTTAATGTCCAGCATCTTCCCTGACTTAATATTCACTGGAGTGAGAATAGTAATTGTTATATGTTTAGTGTTCAGCACCTTACCTGACTTAATTTTGACTGGAGTGGGAATAGTAATTTTATATGTTTAGTGTCCAGCATCTTCCCTGACTTAATACTGACTGGAGTGGGAATAGTAATTATTATGTGTTTAATGTCCAGCACCTTCTCAGACCTAATACTGACTGGAGTGGGAATAGTAATTTATATATGTTTAATGTGCAGCACCTTCCCTGATTTAATATTTACTGGAGTGAGAATAGTAATTGTTATATGTTTAGTGTCCAGCACCTTCCCTGAATTAATATTGACTGTAGTGGGAATAGTAATTTAAATTTGTTTAATGTACAGCAGTTTTTATTATTTAATACATACTGTATTGGGAATAGTAAATTATATATGGTTAATGTTTAGCATTTTTTGTTACTTAATTCTAAGTGTAGTGGGAAGAGTAAATTATATATTGTTTATGTTTACCACCTTCAATGAATATTGTTTAATTGTATTGGGAATAGTGAGTGATATATGTTTATGTACAAATATATTTTAAAAATTATTTATAATTTATCTAAAATTTTTAGATTACATATATGTTTTTTGCTGTGTATTTATTAATTTTATATAAAGAGTTGTAGGAAAATTACAGTATGTGTTTTTATATGTGAAGAAATATAAATGTGTTTTATTATGTGCAGTGATAATGAATTTTTATTGTGTAATTGATGTATAGTTTATAATTTACTAGTAAAAACACCAATCTGATTATTTATAGTAAATTAAAATGGTACATTTATCAAATTAATATATTTAAGTAAAATATTCAATAATAAGATATACATATAAAAAAAATTAGACATTGTTTATTTTCAAACAACTTTTATTTTTGTATAAGTAGGTAGAAAGAGAAAACATTTTTATTTTATTTATAGTATGGAATAGAAATTAATAAAAATACACAAAATATGTCTATTTTTATTTAAGGAACATAAATTATTTTACATACATTTATTAGTTAATTGAATTTTTTAAGGAAAAAAACATTTTATGATATAATTGTATTTTATAACAAAAGTATTCTTATTTTGATATACAAACAATATTTTGTTATTATTTTACAAGAGTTGTTGTAACATTGTAATATATTTATACAAATAATATAACCATTTTTGGCATATATATACACAAAATAAAGCATTGTATGGTTAATTATTATTTAATATTGTAACATTATAATGCTGTAGTGAATATTGTTTATCATTTTCAAATAATTATCACTTTATTACATGTTAATACATTTTTAATTAATATTATTAGTATATAAAATATTAATAATATTAATTATTACATTGTTGTATTGCATGAAATACATTTTTTAAACAGGTAAGTTTTATTTAACATTTCTATATAATTAATATGTTTTTTTAATAATTAATATAATTATAAAAAATACATATATAATTATAATAATAATAAATATATTTTTATATTAATTATTATTATAACTTTACAAAGTATAATAAAATATATTATAATTTTTAAATATAGAGAAAAAATTGTATAACATAAGAAAAATATATCTGACATTTATACTTTGATATAATGCATTTTTTTAACATTATTCCTTTTTTAAACATTTATTTAAGCAGCCATTTTTAGTTCACAGGGACTATTTTGTAACCGCGTACTGTTATTTTGGGTCATTGAGGACCGGAGAAGCTCGCGGTTGGAAGCTGCGTCGCGTCGAGCAAGGTAAGGGAAATTTTAATTCTTTTTCTAACTTAATACTTATGTTTTAGTCTAGTTAGGATATATATATTGTATTTATAGTTAGGTCGTTGCATTTTTGGTGTGCTGTACTTGTTAGTTATATTTTAGTGAGATGTCGTGAGTTAGTGTTTGAGGCGTAGTGTAGACAGACGATAATATGACTAAATATGTGTTGTTTTGTTGATATAAATTAATGTTATTGTATTTAATGAATGTATTTTGGTGTATTTGTGTGGGTGGGTATGCTTTCAATCTTTTTTGCAGGTTACTTTTAATCGACTTTACGTTGGAGAGACAGACGCGTTTTTTTAAAAAAAAGAACTGTGTATTAGTTTGTTAAACTAATATTATTATCACAGTTTCTTTTATTTTTCGGAATTTCCTGGAGCGATTTTTATATTTTTATATCTTTTTCGGGTTTTTGAGGGTTTCCGTTATTTGGATTTCGCAAGGATGGATTTATATAGGACCTGTTGGATTTTTGCATTTTTTTTTGGGGCTTTTTTAAACTTTAACATGGATTAACAGACAGATGTAAGGATTATTACTTGTTGGAATACATCTTCTACAGCTACATAAACCGTAAGTCTATTTTTTTTAAATTAATTGGGTGGGAAATGTTGTTAAAATTAATTGTGATATATAGTATATTTTGATAAATATTATTTATTTGTAAATATATTTTTTTTAGTTAAAAAATATATATCACAAATAAGTAATAATTGTGAAAATATAATATTAATATATGTGTGTAAAGTGTTTGTTTTGTGAACGAAAAAATGTATAATAGCTGTGGAACTGTAGTTTATAATATGCTTTTGGCTATTAGGGATAGGTAATCTAGGCCTCTTGTTGATGGGTATAGGGTAACCTGACTTTGCAGTAGCTCAAACATTTTTTTAGTTTGTTTAGTTAATTTGGGACATATTTGAGTTACAGATTGTTCCATCCGTAATTCTTGATAGCTTTGTTCTTTTTGTATAGATTGTAGTAGTTTTTGTAGGGTAGGTTTACCTCTGCTTGTTGTTGCTTGGAAGGCATTATGCCATCCTTCAACACTATTATTTGTTTTGGCTTCTTTGTTTAAGGTACTTAGGTACACGTTCCACCAAGGAATGTGGAACTTAGGTTGCCTTCTATGCCCTGATCTATGCAGTCTTCCCACCCAGGTGTCCTCAAAGTAGTCTAGTAGTGGGCTTATTTTGTCTTCGTTCCTTTTGTAATAGGGGCTCTCTATTAGAATATTGTAGTGCTCTGCTACATCAGTTACAGGTACATATGCTAGTGCTATTAGCTTTTTTAATTTGGTAGGCGAAAGTACTGTCTGTAGCATATTGTACACATAGGGGTCGATTCCGATTCGGGCCGGAAAAAGCACCGACCGACTCGGATCCGGAAAAATACCGACCGACACGTACCCGTGGCGCACGACACGCCAAGTACGATGCAAGGCGCGAAAAATCCGACCGACACGTACCAAAACCAAGTCGACCGACCGAGCCGCACGGAAAACAGCAATCCGGCCGGAAAAACACGCGAATCCAACCGACCGACACGCACCCGGAACAAATCCGACCGAAACGTACACGCGAACTCCAAACCGCAAAGTACGATGCAAGGCGCGAAAACCACGAGCGAGTCGGACGGAGGACAAGCCGTACGACCGACACGCATACAAAACCGAGCCAAAGCAACACAATACACCGCGACCGACGCGTACGCAGCATAGAAAACTGCACAAACACAGCGTGAACGAAACGGAGAACACCGTACGAGACCAATGCAGGGTCCGACTCGGTCACAAGAACGTTTCCAACATACACAAAAAGCACAAAGGAAAAATCACCCAAAAAAAAGGCCAAACAAGCAATTACCAAGCCAATAAATACTGGGGGGTGGGGACAGAGAACAAAGACACACCCACAACTCCACCTATATAAAGGACACAAATCACAACCATGAGCCTTTGCAAATGCCATTCCACTGCCAGCACCCAAGAGAAAGCAAACACACACCCACAGCTCATCCCTCACACAAGCCACACACCATCAGCACACCAACAAATACCTACCTCACATACACCCAGCAAAACACACACTCACACACCCTCACCTGCACACCAACACACACATCACCCACCATCACCACCCATCACCATGCCCCCCAAGAAGAATCCCAAGTTCCTAGATAGTGAATTGGAAGTCATGGTAGACGAGATCCTCAGGGTGGAGCCACAGCTGTTTGGCACACTGGTCCAACAGACCCCCATGTCGCAGAAAACCAAGATGTGGGAGAGGATCATCAACAGGGTGAACGCCCAATCACCATGTCGGCGCACAAAGACCGACATCCAGAACAGGTGGTATGACGTGCGCAGGAGGGTACGGGACATGCTGAAGAAAGACTACATCAACAGCCAACACACGGCAGTGGCCCTCCTGCCAAGCCAATATACCTCAGGCCCTGGGAGGAGAAGGTGCGGGCCATCCTTCCGCCAGTGAGCGTATATGGACTAGAGGACATCCCAGAGCCTGGTGAGTACACAACAAATGTACACAATATACTGCCACAAAACACACACATCACTGTCAAGGGGAGAGTCAAACCATGCACTCATAGCAATTACACAGCAAACAGAACAGAATCATCCCAAAATGTGTATGTCAGTCAGATAAACACAACACATGCCATCAAAAAAGTCACATCCAACTGTGCCAACACATGTACAAACACAACTACAACTACAGCTAGGCTGTGGCACAAATAGAACTAACAAACACATCCAGACATGTAGCCACCACAACAACACCAACACACAGTGAAGACCACTCAAAGGAAGGAATTCTGTGTATGCTGGCCAAGTCAGTGTAGCCAATAGCATCATGGGAGTCGCAGTCACACATATTGCCCCCCCACAACTGTCCCATCAACACCACCATGAACCATGCGCACATCACAGGGAGTGGAGAAGGACTCACAAGATGGCTGACACTGGCAACTGCTGTGGGGAGCACATGGCCCTGCTGGCAACTGTGCACCAACAAACAGCAGGACACCACTGACTGACATCCTGAGAGACAACTTACACTCCCTGCAATGCAAGCACGTTCCATGGTGGGATATCTGGCTAGCTGGGTGGGAAGAGGGACTTGCAGCACTGACCATAGTCACAAGCACCTCCCTCACACACCCCCCAACACAAACTCCACAGAACCCACCTTGTAGAATGCAATGCCCCCATCCTAACACAAGATCCCACAAAGAACCACCACCCTGGGTTATGTTGTGTGAAGCACAGGGACACTCTTGGGACTTCTAGCCAAACAACTGCCAGGACAACACTCCCAGCCATCCTGTCAGCACAGCCAGCCCACCCCACAGGGAAGCAGAGTCAAAAGGAAGGAAGCATGGGCATGCTGGGAAGGGGGAGGAGGCAATAGCATGATGGGAGTCGTAGTCACAGCTCTACATCCCCACCACATGGCCCAGCAAGCTCACACTCACGCATGCACATCCCACAGAGAGTGGAAAGGCCCATCAAAGATGTCTGACACTGTTGCTGTGTCGTGGGGAGCACAAGGGCATGCTGGGTACTGCACACCAACCAACAGCAGGACACCACTGTCAGCCATCTTGCCATTGCTCTCACACCCACACACACTGAACTCCACACAAAAGCAAGTAAGTATGGGAATGCTGGGAAGTGGGGTGGAGGCAATGGCATGATGGGAGTCGTAGTCACAGACATTAGCTCACCCCTACAACTGTCCCATCAACACCACCCTGAACCATGCTCACATCACAGGAAGTGGAGAAGGACTCACAAGATGGCTGACACTGGCTGCTGCTGTGGGGAGCACAAGGCCCTGCTGGCAACTGTGCACCAACAAACAGCAGGACACCACTGACTGACATCCTGAGAGACAACTTACACTCCCTGCAATGCAAGCACGTTCCATGGTGGGATATCTGGCTGGCTGGGTGGGAAGGGGGACTTGCAGCACTGACCATAGTCACAAGCACCTCCCCTCACACACACCCCAACACAAACTCCACAGAACCCACCTGGTAGAATGCAATGCCCCCATCCTAACACAAGATCCCACAAAGAACCACCACCCTGGGTTATGTTGTGTGAAGCACAGGGACACTCTTGGGACTTCTAGCCAAACAACTGCCAGGACAACACTCCCAGCCATCCTGTCAGCACAGCCAGCCCACCCCACAGGGAAGCAGAGTCAAAAGGAAGGAAGCATGGGCATGCTGGGAAGGGGGGTGGAGGCAATAGCATGATGGGAGTCGTAGTCACTGATATTGGTCACCCCCACAACTGTCCCATCAACACCACCCTGAACCATGCTCACATCACAGGGAGTGGAGAAGGACTCACAAGATGGCTGACACTGGCTACTGCTGTGGGGAGCACAAGGCCCTGATGGCAACTGTGCACCAACAAACAGCAGGACACCACTGACTGACATCCTGAGAGACAACTTACACTCCCTGCAATGCAAGCACGTTCCATGGTGGGATATCTGGCTAGCTGGGTGGGAAGGGGGACTTGCAGCACTGACCATAGTCACAAGCACCTCCCCTCACACCCCCCCAACACAAACTCCACAGAACCCACCTGGTAGAATGCAATGCCCCCCATCCTAACACAAGATCCCACAAAGAACCACCACCCTGGGTTATGTTGTGTGAAGCACAGGGACACTCTTGGGACTCTCTAGCCAAACAACTGCCAGGACAACACTCCCAGCCATCCTGTCAGCACAGCCAGCCCACCCCACAGGGAAGCAGAGTCAAAGGAAGGAAGCATGGGCATGCTGGGAAGGGGGAGGAGGCAATAGCATGATGGGAGTCGTAGTCACAGCTCTACATCCCCCACCACATGGCCCAGCAAGCTCACACTCACGCATGCACATCCCACAGAGAGTGGAAAGGCCCATCAAAGATGTCTGACACTGTTGCTGTGTCGTGGGGAGCACAAGGGCATGCTGGGTACTGCACACCAACCAACAGCAGGACACCACTGTCAGCCATCTTGCCATTACTCTCACACCCACACACACTGAACTCCACACAAAAGCAAGTAAGTATGGGAATGCTGGGAAGTGGGGTGGAGGCAATGGCATGATGGGAGTCGTAGTCACAGACATAGCTCACCCCCACAACTGTCCCATCAACACCACCCTGAACCATGCTCACATCACAGGAAGTGGAGAAGGACTCACAAGATGGCTGACACTGGCTACTGCTGTGGGGAGCACAAGGCCCTGCTGGCAAATGTGCACCAACAAACAGCAGGACACCACTGACTGACATCCTGAGAGACAACTTACACTGCCTGCAACGCAAGCACGTTCCATGGTGGGATAACTGACTGGCTGGGTGGGTGGGAAGGAGGGCCGGCTGTCAACCAAACACAACCAATGCAGACCATGTTCACACCCCAGAAAATACATAGAAATGCCCAAATAATGCAGGACAATGTGCCACACCAATATCAACCCCTGACTGTGACGACTTAGGACAATGCAATGTACAGGCCCGCACCCAGAGGCACAGTCACAACTGTCATGTGTGTCAACCATTGATGCCTGCAGAAACATAACATAAATTGTTTGTGTCTCCCAAAAACAGGTGATGATGGGGACACAGCAGCAGACACTGAGGAGTCCCAGTCCCAGGCTCAAGAGGATGCCGAGCTCACTGGCGTCGTACAGCCTCTGTCCTCCTCGGACGATGAAGAACAACCTGGCACATCCGGTGCAAGTCAACATGCAGCACCAGCAGGACCACCAGCTGCAGCACCAGCAGGACCACCAGCTGCACCCCCTGCACCCACCCCTCCAACGACTGTCACCACGAATACCATCCCTGCCGACATGGACAGAACAAGGAGCAACACCAGCACAGTGACCCTGGACCAACCTGGGGCCATGGACACCACCACCACCACCACCAACCCCCAAGGTGGACCAGGGTTATCTGTGCGTGCCACTGCACACACTGCACATGTCAGCAGGGGTGGTGGGAGGGGTGGGAGACAGAGGTCGCTGCTTGCAGACGTTGCTGGTGTGCATGATGACCCACAACTGGTACGCATAGCTGATGCGTACCAGTCCAGCACCGGAGACCTCAGCCAGGTAGTGGGGCTCCTCAGAGACATTAAACAGCAGCAGGCTGCCCATCATGCCCGCTTGGACTCCCACATGTCCCACGTGGAGTCACACATGTCCCGTGTGGACTCACACATGTCCAGCGTGGAGTCCAAGTGGGATGCACTGCATGAGATGACGGCGGTGCACAGGGACATTTTACAATGCCTCCGCCAGATGAACAGCAACCAGTCCACACCTCCCTGTGTGCCAACAACATCTGGTGCCGAACAAACTGCAACTGCCACAGGGAGGGAGGAGGACTCTGGCGGAGAGTCCCCTGCACCGCAGCAGCCTGTACTTGAGGGCCCCCCCAAGAAGAGGGGTCGTCCGAGGAGGGAAAAGTGAGAGGCCGATGGCCAAGCGCAACTCCCAGGAAGCCTGAACCTGTTCTGGATGTTCGCCTTTGTGCACAGACTGTTCACCCTGTTGACGGCAACACTACTCCCACACATTGCATGGGGAGTACAAGTTGGACCAATGTGTCAGACAACTGTGGCCCCGATACTGGGGATCCTGTCTACCAGGACTTTCAATTCACCTAGGAACTTGGGATTGCAAGATTTATGTACAGCACTACCCATCCTATGCACTATTAACACAAATGTATCACAATAAACACACTAATACACCATACTTGCCTCTGTCGTGATTCCAACGTGGGTGCTGTTATGGGGATGATGAACTGCAAAATTACACTGTGTATGCGAACTGCAACAGCAAGGACAACACAGGCATGTGAGTACAGGCAACGTGACACACATGAGGGAGACACACCACCAGGGCTACACAACACATACACACCTAGGCCATCTGACTCATTGCCTACACTGATGTTGCCAGGGAAGACGGTGCAATGCACAGACACCACACCCATTCCCAGTTGTAGTCAAGTAGCCCACAGGTGCAGTAAGCAAATGGCAGTCAAATGTGTGACCACAGACAACGCACATCACAAAGTGAAGCACAGGTTTATTACACAGTTGCAACATGCCGTAACCACTACAGATGCAAGGTAATCCCACCTGGCAGCAGGCACACAGTCAACAACTGTAGACGGAAGGAAGTCCATGGGTGTGGCGCACATCACCTGTAGGGACACAACAGCTACCAGCCTGGATGTGCAATCACGTCGTCGGTGGACACAGTTGACCAAACGAATCTGAAAGTACCCTGTGAAGGACAGAAATGACACACAGTCAAAAGCAATGGAGTACAGGACAGAACAGCAAAACTCATGCACAATACATGTTACAAGATACCCACCCAGAACCAAGTTAGCATGTCAACACTGTTGGGGAGTACAGCCCACCTGTCACCACACATCGCAACACACATCCAGTCAAGTAGCCCATGGACACACTCCAACAGCACCAGAGCACCACCCACACATCATGCCAACTCACATCATTGACATGCACACCTCAGGATACTCACATTCAGCTAAAGAAGTTGGTGATGAGCTGTGTGCGGACATCACCATCACCATCATCATCATCATCGTCACTGGCATCGTGGTCCAGGCCAGGATCCTCCACAGGTGGCGGATGTTGGTCATTGTCATCCTGGATGAGAGGCAACTCCTTCCGCACTGCCAGGTTGTGGAGCATGCAGCAGACGATGATAATCTTGCACACTTTCGCAGGGGCATATGGGAGGGACCCTCCGGTCTTGTCCAGGCAGCGGAAGTGGCTCTTCAGGAGACCAAAGGTCCGCTCAATCACTCTCCTGGTCCGACCATGTGCCTCATTGTAGCGCATCTGGGCTGGTGTCACAGGGTTCCTGAGGGGTGTCAGCAACCATGGCATGTTGGGGTATCCCGAGTCACCTACGGACAGACAAGTGCACATTAGCTGACTTGGAAAAGTGGGCGGAATACTACAGATCAGATCACACACAATGGCACAAAGTCAGTACACTCCGACAAGCCAGGCACGCTGGTTCTGCATCTGTGCCATCATCCTGGGGATGCGACTACTCCTCATCACAAAGGCATCGTGTGCTGAACCAGGGAAACGGGCACACACGTGTGTGATGGTCATGTCTGCAAGACACACCACCAGTGCATTGACCGAGTGGTAGTGCTTGCGGTTCCTGTAGGCCTGCTCCTGGGCCTGTGGTGGTACCAAAGCCACGTGTGTCCCATCAATGGAGCCAATTACATGCGGCATCCTCCCCAGGGCATAAAAGTCACTCTTCACGTCAGTGAGTCGTCGCAGTCTAGGGAAATAGATGTACCGGTTCAGGAAGAGCAACATTGCCGCCAAAACATCGCGGAGCACACGGCTGAACATGGTCTGTGACATCCCACCAGCGTCGCCACGTCATGTTGGAAGGTACCAGTGGCAAAGAAGTGTAGGGCTGCCATCACCTTCACCTTGGGGGTCAGCGCTGTAGGATACGGCCGGCCAGGCTGCAAATGTGGGGACAACTGCACTGCCAAATCCTCAATCAGCTGCCTGGTGAAGCGGTACCGTCGGATGCTGTCCCGTTCCACCATCGTTGCCAGGTCTGGGAATGGTCGATGGACAGCAGGAGCCCTGCAGTGCAGAGGAGAAGTAAGCAAGATTGTCAGTCACCCCACATATGCGGCATTGAACACACTCAAGATCCCAACATACATCATTATGAGGCACAACTACATGAAGTGTGCAGTACCGGAAGGACATGTATGGTACATACATGGCCAACATCTGTCAACACGGTCCAACAGGTGGCATCAATTAGTCCCAGGTTGGCCCATTGGATATCATGAGGCCGTGTCACAGTTCCCATCTCCTGCTGCCGTGTCACAATCACCCCCCACAGTGACATGTGAGGACAGATGTGCCCCAGGCACCACAGCTCAATGACAGGTACATTACCAGGGACCCTGTAATGCCACATGGACACTGGCATTACATGGAATATCATGTATACACCACAGCAAAACAACCATGACCCCCACAGGTAGTGGCCCCACTTGCCACGACAGGACAGACATGGACGTCTGTGACACACACGCACAACATCAGAGTCCATGCACACACAACGTGTATGTGGAGACTGTCTCCCATTGTGCACATGAAATCAGAGACATTGTAAACACTACATGCACAAAGACTGTGGAGGACCATCACTATTGTGCCACTGGGACACCCTGGCTCAAACATACCGTCCCACATGGGACTCACGGGGTATGTGACATGACATACACATACACCACTGTGAAATGTGACCATGGCACATGCACAGATATGAACAGTTGCACATCACAGTGGTCATGTACACGTAACACCCAGGATCCTGTCCCCATGAACACGTGCACAGCCTGGGGGTGGCTGCCCACAGGTGACACCCACAGGACAACATGTACACCAACATACACACAATAGGAAATGCATCCTTACATGCCTTATGATAAAGTTTGGACAGGCTGTCGTGATGTAGGTGTGCCCATCACTCCCTGGGAGCTATCTGTGGCTGGCATATGTCCATCTGAGACAGGCATGCTGACATATGCCAGTCACATGTACAGTGATGCGTTGTACCGCAATGGACCGATCGGTGCCTCCGGCCGGCCCATTGCATTCAATGTGTGCGGGTACGCGTTGTACCCCTGTGCGCGTTGATACCGCAATGGACCGATCGGTGCCTCCGGCCGGCCCATTGCATTCAATGTGTGCGGGTACGCGTTGTACCCCTGTGCGCGTTGAACTGCAATGGACCGATCGGTGCCTCCGGCCGGCCCATTGCATTCAATGTGTGCGGGTACGCGTTGTACCCCTGTGCGCGTTGTACCGCAATGGACCGATCGGTGCCTCCGGCCGGCCCATTGCATTCAATGTCGCGCGGTACGCGTTGTACCCCTGTGCGCGTTGAACTGCAATGGACCGATCGGTGCCTCCGGCCGGCCCATTGCATTCAATGTGTGCGGGTACGCGTTGTACCCCTGTGCGCGTTGTAACCGCAATGGACCGATCGGTGCCTCCGGCCGGCCCATTGCATTCAATGTGTGCGGGTACGCGTTGTACCCTGTGTGCGTTATACCGCAATGGACCGATCGGTGCGCACCCATTGACAATGGGCTTGCCTGGCAACGGACGCGTTTCTGAATTTCGAACGAGTCGGTTGCTGTAAATTCAGTTGGTCACCCACAACAATGTTGCAAAATCATGTATGTCATGAAGTTGAAGATTTGAAGGATGCTGTGGGCGTGTTTTGGTGCTGCTATTCCATGGATTGGCCAGATTCAGAAGATGCAAACGACTTGGACCTATCACTTTGGACACAATGGACAGTATCTGCCTCTCCAGCACATATATATTGCTGGCTGTTCCCCTGAGAGCTCACTTGCCTGCACTACATGCTCCAGGACGACATCTGCCACTGCACTGCTGCTGTCTCTGCCCCTCTGGACCCTGCAATGGCACGTACTGTGGAGAGAGCCCCAGCCTTCAGCCTTGAAGAGAACCAGGCCCTGCTGGACAGCCTACTTCCACAGTACAGCAAGCTGTATGGGACACCAGGGGAGCAGGTGAGTGTTCTGTGCACTGCCTTTCTGAATGTGCATTTTGTGTGACTAGCAAGGCTGAGAGTCTGCACGCCACTGGCTAGCAGGCTCACTGAGTAGTTGTCACCCCCCATAGTGTGTAGTGACTTGCACTGGACAGGTATGGTGCAGTGACAGTGCATTTGAACATGGTTTTACTTCCCATGCAATGATACCATGTAGTGACGTCTGGCAAACTGTCCATGGTCAGCTTTGCACTGCCTGTGTACATCATGTGCCCCTGTGATTGAGACATGTATATACAACTGTGTCATGCACGGATATGTTGCATGTGTGGTAATGGCCTTTTCACTTTGTCATCCTGACAGGTCAATGCCCATCGGAAGCAGGAAATCTGGAAGGACATCGTCCGGGCTGTCCGGTCCGTGGGGGTCTACAAGCGCCGGATCCGCAACTGCCAGAAGAGGTGGCAGGACCTTCGGGGCTGGACCCGGAGGATCGCACGGGTCCAGCTGAAGCTGTCGCCTCCTCGCAGGAGGGGCGGAACACGGACCCTGACCCCCCACATGCTCCAGATCCTGGCGGTGGTGTTTCCAGACCTGGATGGGCAGCTGAAGGCCAGACAGCAGCAAGGAGGGGGTGAGTCAAAGACTGCACTGTGAACTCTGTATTACATGCTTTGTGCCCTCCTCTGGCCTGGTTCAACTGCCACAGTGCAGCAGTCATGTTGTCCAGGAGCCATGTCCCTCTATTGTGCACTGCCCACTGCTCATCTGATACCCAGGTGTGGCCCTTACATTCAGGGAATTGTGTCACTTGGGACTGTGTCCTTGCAGTTTGCTTCACTAAAGGGGGGGACAGCATCTGTTTCCCTAACTCTGTTGTGGGCATCATGGGTGGGTCCATTGTTCACACAACGCCTGGGTTTGGACATGTGATCTGCGTGTTGCTTTGATATGCGGTCCACTTGCTGAGCTGAGCCACCACATGTGCCTGGGGTATGTGGCACATGCCCATGCAGCGGGTGGGAACAATGTTTGGGCCCCAGGAGTGTGCAGATTACGTGTGTCACACATACATAGCCAGCTATCCACTGTCCAGGGCACATCCCTCATTCATGTGGAGCAGGACAGTCATGCCTACTCCAGGCCATGCAATGCACTCTGTACTCCCACTCCCGTGTATCAGCTGACACATTGTGCACAGTGATTTGACCCCTCAGGTGTCTGCCTCTGTGTCAGTGTGCTGTGGATTAGTTGCCAGGACTGCTGGGGTGTTTCTTGGTAGGGGCTCAGCATGCCCCTGGAGATGTGACCATAGGAGACGATACTTGTGTGTCACATAGGTGTTTGATCAGCTGCCCGTGCAGACTGGGGTATGCGAATGTGAAGTTCAGGCAGCTGTTCCCCATTCACAGCAAATTGTGAGGGGCTCAGGTTCAGAGGGTAGTGTCACAGGTCTCCCATATGTCCAATAGGTGTGACCTGGACAGATGAGGGTTAAGATGATGTGTTGTGTGGGGGATGTACATGTGCACTTGTGCAGCTCCAGGACTTGCATTCCCCATGACCTACTATTGTGACACAGTGCATAGTGTTGTTGTCTGGCTGCTAAGTCATACATCACTGAGACAGTGATGTATGACTTAGCAGTCATGCCTCTGCCATGGCATGTGTCAACTTATTGGTGGTCCTGCAGGGGAGTGACATGTGCTACATGCACACCATAGTGGCGCTGGCTATCAGGACATGGGTGCATCATGGTGTCTGTCGCTGGTATGCATCACATGCATTTCCTATTTGACTCTGGGCATCCCTTTCATCCGGAAACCTGTACTGACTCAGTGGCAAGAGCTGTGATGTGTGCATGTCCACATGCCACACTGTGTCCTCTGCACTGTCCAACTACTGTGTACTTGGTGCATGTGTCCACACTGGGGTGTTGCAATCCAACAGACACCAGACAGATGGGTGCAAGGCCATGTGGGATGTGAGTGCCATGCTTGACATCAGACTGACAATTGGCTTCTCCTGTTCAGTTAGGGCACTTTTAGCAATGTACAACTAATGATGCCAGGGCTTGCTCTGTAATGTGCTGTGCTCACAGTGGTGTGTGCGTTTGGTGCAGGTGACTGATGTCTGTCTGTTTCCCCATTGTTTGCAGATACATCCACGGCCACAGAAGGGGACAGCTCCACGGACCAGGAGGAGCCAGAGAGCCAGACTGGGTCAGCAGCCGAGGAGTGGTCGGAGGGACCCAGTGGCACGGAGGGCGAGGGGAGCCACACCGAGGAGTCCTCAGCACCATCCACCTCAGCTGAGGAACAGAGCAACTCGGAGGATGACTCCCTTGTGGAGGCGGGTGTCAGCAGCCACCACACCCCAGCTAGTGTTGCTGTCCCCGCCACCACCAGCACCACCACCGCCCTCCCATCGGCTCCCATTCCCCAGGTCCGTGGAGGCTCCCATGTTCGGGAGCGTGTCTCCTTTGGCCCAGGCACCGCACCCCCTGCCCCTGTGTCCCCTGCTGCCCTGAGTGAGGAGTCTGTGTACCTCCTTCGCCAGCTCCATGTAGGGCAGACAGCCATGCTGAGTGTCCTCCATGCGCACACCGCACTGTTGACTCAGCTGGTGTCGTTCATGGAGGGCATCTCATCGGGCATGTCTGACCTACAGAGGGGCAACAGGTCCATGGACTCCTCCCTGACGGCAGCAGTGTCCCTCCTCAGACAGTCCCTCACCCCTCCTGCCTCTGCTCCATCCACACTCCCCAGCACCTTACCCGTCCCAAGCACACACACCACCGGCACAGGCACACACCAGCACACACACGTCCAGCACACAGACACACACGCCACAAACTAAACGCACACGCATGCACAGTCAGGGGACTGAAACCAGACTCACAGGGGATGGGGCCCTGGTACACACACACCGCATCCACGGGCACTGCGCAGTCCTCAGTTGCCTCTCCCTCCAAAGCACCCTCCGTTGCCTCACCTGCAACCCCAAAGACCCAGCGCCTCTTCCTCAGTGACCTCGGCCTCTTCCCCTCCGATCCAGCTGCCTCAGCATCCAGGGGGAAGAGGAAGCCCCCCACACGGAGCAGAGTGCCCCTCGCCCCTGGACACCCTCCCCCAGGTGCAGACAGACTGAGGCCCCCACCCGCAAGTCCCCCCGGAGTGCTAAGAGCAAGACCCCGCCGCCGCCCTGCAGCTCAAGCACCAGGTCTCCTTCCTCCATCCCTCAGGCCCCCACTCCACAGGTGCCCCCACCACACCCTGCCCCAGGTTCCCCCACCCACAGATATACCATCCCCAAGAGGCTCCGGCCTTCTCCCCCTGCCACTTGCTCTCCCAGCACCACACCCCCGCTGCGCTTGTCTGTGCCACTGATGTGGTGAGGGTGTCCTCCCCTCTGTCCAGCCCACCTTGCCTGTTCCCCATTCTCCTCACCTGGTGGTAGGCACTGCAGTGGAGTCCACTACCACCCTGTCTGACTTGGGCACTGCAGTGGCGGACCTGTCCACTCCATCTGCAGGGTCCACTGCAGTCGTGCCGGCACCCACAACATCTGAGCCATGCCCCCCAGTTGTGCTGGCACACACCATGTCAGACACCTCCACTGCAGTTGTCAGTGGCTCTCCAGCACCCACCACCCCTTCCCTGCTTCCTCCTGGTGAGCCCTGATCCTGTCCCTGCAGTGCCTGGCCTACCCCCCGGTTGCCCCTCCTAGTGGATTGTCCTTGGTTTTGTGCAGGCATGTGTAGGGTGGCATCTGCCACTGTCACCCACTTGTGACTTTGTTTATGGACTGGCCATTGGCCTTTGTTTATGTTCTACCGGACTTCTACTTTTAATGCCACATATGCTGAATAAAGCAACTTTCTGTTCTCTAGTGCTTTTGCTTCTGATGTACATGATGTTGATGATGCTAACCATGCCCTTGCTGCAGTGATGGTGATATTTGGTCTCATGATAATGAAGTGTTACTGTGCAGGAACCCATGTGGTCCAGGGGGAATGTGTCCTATCCTGTGGTGTATCCATGTCATCCATAGCAGCATCTGAGGGTGTCATGTGTTCAGTATTTGGCAATGGGATTTCCTACTTAGATTGGCAATTTCACATCTGTGGCTTCCACCCCTGCACATCTGTTGTGCCTGCCATTGTTCTATTCGTCTACTTCCCTGACCGTGTGGCCATCTCCAGTGAACATGCAGGTTTGGGCATCAATGGGGAAGGACTCATCTGTGTTGTCAGTGCAACATTGCTATACAAGTGTGTTGGATCTGTGCTGATGATTCCGTTGGCACTTCCATGACCAGGCTGATGGGACGGGAGCCCTCATTTGGTGCTAATTGTTGATTGTGTGTCCCATTGCTGCCATGGTATGGTATCTGTTCACCTCACATCTGCAGTCTCCACAGGGTATCTGCATGTGTGTGCCCATAGGTGCAAATATGTGGGTCTGCATTCGGATGGTCACTTCTGTCATTGTGTCATTGATGATTGTTGACGGTGTCAGCCCCCATGGGTGTTGTTTGTCTGCACATGGCCAAAGTTATGTCTTATTTGCACTGCAGGATTTGGCTCCCCCAATTTATGTTGCAATGGGACACATACACTACTTTGATGATGTGTTGTTGTTCTGTGACCAGGAATCATCCATGCAGTTTGGCAGTTGCACCTCTTACTTTGTCAACACTTACCTTTTGGTCACTATGATGATGGGGGTTTGGACCCCATTGCCACAATGTTCAAAATGTGCTGCAGCTATGGACCCCACACTTACCTTTTGGTCACTGTGATGATGGGGGTTTGGACCCCATTGCCACAATGGTCATGGCCTGCTTGCGTTGTGTGTGCCACACACATATTTGTGTGGCACATGTGCTAGGGGGTCACATTGTATGTTCGAAGTCATGTTCGGTGTTGTAGGCATTTGACACAGTCTACACACGCTTGTCATGGTGTTGGGGGATGTCTTCTTCTTGCATTCCCTAGGTTGTGGTGTGCTAGTTGTGTCATGCATTGTCCATCCTATGGGTGGGGGTGGTAGTGGTGGTAGGCATCCTGCCCCCCTGGCTAAGGGTGGTAGTAGTGGTAGGCATCCTGCCCCCTGGGTGAGGGTGGTAGTAGTGGTAGGCATCCTGCCCCCCTGGCTGAGGGTGGTAGTAGTGGTAGGCATCCAGCCCCCTGGCTAAGGTGGTAGAGTGGTAGGCATCCTGCCCCCCTGGGTGAGGGTGGTTGTAGTGGTAGGCATCCAGCCCACCCTGGGTGAGGGTGGTAGTGGTGGTAGGCATCCTGCCCCCCTGGGTGAGGGTGGTAGTAGTGGTAGGCATCCTGCCCCCCTGGCTAAGGGTGGTAGTAGTGGTAGGCATCCTGCCCCCCTGGGTGAGGGTGGTAGTAGTGGTAGGCATCCTGCCCCCCTGGCTAAGGTGGTAGTAGTGGTAGGCATCCAGCCCCCCTGGCTAAGGGTGGTGGTGGTAGGCATCCTGCCCCCCTGGGTGAGGGTGGTAGTGGTGGTAGGCATCCAGCCCACCCTGGATGAGGGTGGTAGTAGTGGTAGGCATCCTGATCCCCCTGGGTGAGGGTGGTAGTAGTGGTAGGCATCCTGCCCCCCTGGCTGAGGGTGGTAGTAGTGGTAGGCATCCTGCCCCCCTGGGTGAGGGTGGTAGTAGTGGTAGGCATCCTGCCCCCCTGGGTGAGGGTGGTAGTAGTGGTAGGCATCCAGCCCACCCTGGATGAGGGTGGTAGTAGTGGTAGGCATCCTGCCCCCCTGGGTGAGGGTGGTAGTAGTGGTAGGCATCCAGCCCACCCTGGCTAAGGGTGGTAGTGGTGGTAGGCATCCTGCCCCCCTGGGTAGGGGTGGTAGTAGTGGTAGGCATCCTGCCCTCCATGGCTAAGGGTGGTAGTAGTGGTAGGCATCCAGCCCCCCTGGGCTGAGGGTGGTAGTAGTGGTAGGCATCCAGCCCCCCTGGCTAAGGGTGATAGTAGTGGTAGGCATCCTGCCCCCCTGGGTGAGGGTGGTAGTAGTGGTAGGCATCCTGCCCCCCTGGCTGAGGGTAGTAGTGGTAGGCATCCTGCCCCCCTGGGTGAGGGTGGTAGTGGTGGTAGGCATCCAGCCCACCCTGGCTAAGGGTGGTAGTAGTGGTAGGCATCCTGCCCCCCTGGCTAAGGGTGGTGGTAGGCATCCTGCCCCCCTGGGTGAGGGTGGTAGTAGTGGTAGGCATCCAGCCCACCCTGGGTGAGGGTGGTAGTAGTGGTAGGCATCCTGCCCCCCTGGGTGAGGGTGGTAGTAGTGGTAGGCATCCTGCCCCCCTGGCTAAGGGTGGTAGTAGTGGTAGGCATCCTGCCCCCCTGGGTGAGGGTGGTAGTAGTGGTAGGCATCCTGCCCCCCTGGCTGAGGGTGGTAGTAGTGGTAGGCATCCAGCCCCCCTGGCTAAGGGTGGTGGTAGAGCATCCTGCCCCCCTGGGTGAGGGTGGTAGTAGTGGTAGGCATCCTGCCCCCTGGGTGAGGGTGGTAGTAGTGGTAGGCATCCTGCCCCCCTGGCTAAGGGTGGTAGTAGTGGTAGGCATCCTGCCCCCTGGGTGAGGTGGTAGTAGTGGTAGGCATCCTGCCCCCCTGGCTGAGGGTGGTAGTAGTGGTAGGCATCCAGCCCCCCTGGCTAAGGGTGGTAGTAGTGGTAGGCATCCAGCCCCCCCTGGCTAAGGGTGGTGGTAGGCATCCTGCCCCCCCTGGGTGAGGGTGGTAGTAGTGGTAGGCATCCTGCCCCCTGGGTGAGGGTGGTAGTAGTGGTAGGCATCCAGCCCACCCTGGCTAAGGGTAGTAGTAGTGGTAGGCATCCAGCCCCCCCTGGCTAAGGGTGGTGGTAGGCATCCTGCCCCCCCCTGGGTGAGGGTGGTAGTAGTGGTAGGCATCCAGCCCACCCTGGGTGAGGGTGGTAGTAGTGGTAGGCATCCTGCCCCCCCTGGGTGAGGGTGGTAGTAGTGGTAGGCATCCTGCCCCCCCTGGCTAAGGGTGGTAGTAGTGGTAGGCATCCTGCCCCCTGGGTGAGGGTGGATAGTGGTAGGCATCCTGCCCCCTGGCTAAGGGTGGTAGTAGTGGTAGGCATCCAGCCCCCCTGGCTAAGGGTGGTGGTAGGCATCCTGCCCCCCTGGAGTGAGGGTGGTAGTAGTGGTAGGGCATCCTGCCCCCTGGGTGGGTGGTAGTAGTGGTAGGCATCCTGCCCCCCTGGCTAAGGGTGGTAGTAGTGGTAGGCATCCTGCCCCCTGGGTGAGGGTGGTAGTAGTGGTGGGCATCCTGCCCCCCTGGCTAAGGGTGGTAGTAGTGGTAGGCATCCTGCCCCCCTGGGTGAGGGTGGTAGTAGTGGTAGGCATCCTGCCCCCCCTGGCTAAGGGTGGTAGTAGTGGTAGGCATCCAGCCCCCCCTGGCTAAGGGTGGTGGTAGGCATCCTGCCCCCCTGGGTGAGGGTGGTAGTAGTGGTAGGCATCCAGCCCCCCTGGCTAAGGGTGGTGGTAGGCATCCTGCCCCCCTGGGTGAGGGTGGTAGTAGTGGTAGGCATCCCTGCCCCTCCTGGGTGAGGGTGGTAGTAGTGGTAGGCATCCTGCCCCCCTGGCTAAGGGTGGTAGTAGTGGTAGGCATCCAGCCCCCCCTGGCTAAGGGTGGTGGTAGGCATCCAGCCCCCCCTGGGTAAGGGTGGTAGTAGTGGTAGGCATCCAGCCCCCCTGGGTAAGGGTGGTAGTGGTGGTAGGCATCCTGCCCCCCTGGGTAGGGGTGGTGGTGCGCATTCAGGCCCCTGTGTGCATATGTGGCATTGGTGATGGGCATCCCGCCCCTATGGTGCTGCTGTTGCTGGTGTAAGTATATTCTGCATCCCTCTGTGTGTGTGTGATGTGTCGTGTACGTGTTGTATGTGTTTTGTGTGGTTGGTGTCTGGCTTACCTTCTGCGCCGTACGCGTCCGTGCCTGTTCCGGTAGTATATGTAGAATATTGGTATGATCGGGACGAAGGGATTCATGGTTGGTTCGTGTCGTTCGTCCTTCTCGTTGCTTCGCGTCGTCCTCGTCGCGTTGCCTCGTCCTCGTCGCTTCGCCTCGTCCTCGTCGCTTCGCGTCGTCCTCGTCGCTGCCGTGTTCGTCTCGGAGCCGTGGATCGTGTTGTGGCGCGAATCGGAGCTTATGTGCGCCTCTCCCGGATGCTTTGACGTGCCTTGCGTAGCGACAGGTTCGGCGCGTACGGAAAGCGCATCGTACTTTGTCCGGCCGGACGGGGCTGCATTTTTCCTTCCGTGTGACTCGATTCGGCGTTCCGGATTCGCCTCGGTCGGAGAACAGGACGTGGTTTGGGTGAGTACGGCTCGGCCGGATTCTTTGCTGTTGTGCGCATCGTACTTGCTCGTTCGGTGTGCTGTATGGATCAGTCGGGAAACAGGCTTTCGCATGGCTTTTTCCCGACCGAATGGTGTTGGGTGCGCCTCCGACCGAGATCGGAATCGGCCCCACAGGGTTGATTTTTGTAGATGTCTCCAGAGACTCTGGGTTAAATGATAATAGCAACCCTGGATTGCTGTGTGTGGATAATTTTCAGTATAGCATTTATCATGGCTATTTCAAAATCAATAATTATTTTTGAAGGAAAATAATTATTGCTTTCTTCTTTTATTTTAGTGAGTATATCTATGTAGGTAGTTTGCTGTTTATTTGGTAATAGGGCATAGATGAATGGAATATTTGAATGTTGGTACAATCCATGCACTGTGTACAGCTGGTAAAATGGTTTTGGACAGACTTTGAAAGTTCCATCCATCATCCAGGTGTCACATTGCTGTAATTTAACTAAATTGTTTGCAGTAGCAAACATAATTATTCTTTTATCTGGGCATTTGTTATCAAAAAATATAAATGGTTCTTTAGTGTGAGTAATGCTTAATTCTGGTGGAATAACTACTTCTGCAAACGTTTTAGGGGCAGGTATGGTACTTGTAGTTGCTTTTTTTGTCTGGCAATAGTTCTTTTTAAAGAAGCTATGGACGGTAATTGTCCTGATGCATGTTGAGGTACTTTTAATAGTTGCTCTTTTAGTATTTGGGTAGTTGGTTTATCAGTACTGGTGCTTGCTTCTTTTATACTTTCAAGAGCATCTCTAACCTCAATCTCTGTTATGTTTGAGGGTGATTATGTTCTTTTACAGAAAGAACAGTAGTTTCATGAGTAGTAGCTCTTCCATAGCATTTGTTAGAGTAGTATTTGCTACACTTCCAAAACACTTTAAGGCCAGTTTGTTTCTCCTATGTATAGACATACCCCATATAACATAATAACATATTGGGGCATATTATCAAGGGCTTTATCGCCGCTTTAGCGCACTTTACCGCTAAAGCGACGATATTTTGATCACCCTATTAGCAAGCTGTCGCTAACAGCTGTTAGCGACAGCTTTAAGCGATAGCGACCGGGTTGGGTGCCACTTTGCATGCCAGCGATGTTATCGCTAATGACATGCAAAGTGAGCGTTCCCAACCTGGCAGCGACTGGAAATAGTCGCTAACATCGCTATCGCCTATTAGGGAGGCCAACAAGGTGATAAAGAAACCAGCGCTCAAACACTATTAGCGCTTGTTTTTACACCTGGTCCAAACCTGACTTAGCCATGTAATCCAATGGAGGTGGATTACATGGCTAAATCTTACTGCCCTATCAGCAAGCTATCGCCGGTCACAGTGCGATTATCGCTGGATTTCAGCGATAATCGCACTGTTTCCAACGACAGCAGGGGTTTCTATCGCATTGGAGATAAGCGTTGCTGATAGCACGCTATCTCCACGGTGAACCTGGCGATAGCCGCGATAATTATCCTAGCGCTAAGTGCGCTTAGCGATAATTATCGCCGGTTATTGCTAATAGGCCCCTTTATTTTTTGTTGACATTACAAATTCTGCACCTTCAGTCATGTTGTTTTGTTTATGCTAGGGAAAATTTAAAGCACAACATTTTTAATATAATAAATACCACATATTTATTAAATACAGTTACATTTCAGTGAATATACTTACAATGTTTAGTTTGATGTAAATAAAATTGTCCAGGAAATGATTTCAAGCTTTACTTTCTATTTTCTTGAAGTAATTTCTGTTGGGAAGAGAAAACAAACATTTTAATAATTTGATTATATTGTTTGTACATGATAGGGATTTTAGGGTAAGGGGGTTATTTGGGTGGGTATTTAAGGGTGTTTATTAATCTGACATCCTTCTCTGTGAACTCTTATTTCTGTGTTTATTTCTTTCAAATCAGAAGGTAATTTTTCAACTGTCCTTTCTGAAAACAATGCTACAGCTATCTCTTGTTGGGCCATTTTAAAATGTACATCCTCATCAGGAATCTGATAATTAACATCATCTGGTGTACAGTAATCTGTGCTGTTTAATTTGCAAAACAATTGTTTTCCTGCCAGGCCTGAGTCACAAACAACAACTTGGCAATTGTTATCAAATGGGCCTATTTTTGCTCCAACCTTTTCTAAAACTGGGTTTGTAATTCCTTTGTTTAAAACTCCTACAACTAAGGGGCCGATTCCGATTCGGGCCGGAAAACGTACCGACCGACTCGGAGCAGGAATTAATTCCGACCGACACGGACCGGTGCAGCCCGACCCGCAAAGTACGATGAAAAGCGTGCAAAATCCGACCGACTCATACGGAACACAGAGCGAACGGACTGAACCGCGCGGAAAACAGCTATCCGGCCGGAAAAGCACGCGAATCGAACCGACCGACACGCACCAGGAAGAATCCCGGAACGAAACGTACCCGCCGAACTCCGACCCGCCAAGTACGATGCAACGCGTAGAAAACACGACCGAGTCGCACGGAGCCAAGCCGTACGACCGACACGCATACAAAACAGCGAGCCGAAGCAACCCAATACACCGCGACTGACGCGTACGCAGCACAGGAAACAGCACAAACACAGCGTGAACGACTCGGAGAAGCTCGCACGAGACAACTGCAGGGTCCGACTCGGTCAGAAGAACGTCTCTACCTACACAAAAAAGTACAAAGGGAAAAACACAAAAAAAGGCCAAACAAGCAATTACAAAGCTAATAAATACTGGGGGGTGGAACAGGGAACAAAGACACACCCACAACTCCCCCATATAAGGACACCAAATCCCTACCAGCTGATCCTTTGCAAATTCAAATGACCTGCCAGCACAGAACACCAACAGACAGCAACCACACACACACTCACAGCTCATCCATCACACAAGCCACACACCATCAGCACCTCAACAAATAGCACCCTCACATACACCCAGCAAACACACACTCACACACCCTCACTTGCACACCAACACACATCACTCACCACCACCACCCATCACCATGCCCCCAAGAAGAATCCAAAGTTCCGAGATAGTGAATTGGAAGTCCTGGTAGATGAGATCCTCGGGGTAGAGCCACAGCTGTTTGGTACACTGGTCCAACAGACCCCATGTCGCAGAAAACCAAGATGTGGGCGAGATCATGGACAGGGTGAATGCACAATCACCATGTTTGCGCACAAGAAGACATCCAGGAACAGGTGGTATGATGTGCGCAGAGGTCAGGGACCTACTGAAGAAGGATTACATCTTGAGCCAACACACCGGCAGTGGCCCTCCTGCCAAACCACTATACCCTCAGGCCCTGGGAGGAGAGGTGCGGGCCATCCTACCCCAGTGAGCGTCATGGACTAGAAGACATCCCAGAGCCTGGTAGAGTACCAACCAATATACCCAATATCGTGTGACAATACACACACATCACTGTCAAGGGGATAGTCAAACCATGCACCCTTAGCAAA